>VZTH01006305.1:47939-77481 GCA_013397815.1 Aleadryas rufinucha
AAAAACAGGAAGGGCTCCCGTGTAGAATTCCAGCAAAGTTTATTACATGCTGAAAATCAGTGACGAAAGCCTTGAACAGTGCAAAACCTGTGATTTTATACAGGAGTGGGGGAGAGCATTGTGGGCGGGGGGGCGGGACATAGGCGGGGCCCTGGCACACAGTGGGAAAAGGGGTGGGGAACCAACAGGCGAGCCAGGGAAACAGAACTGAGGTGTTCAATGGTTCCCACAGTTTGACATGACTTGTTTTTCACAAACCCATGCTGCTTCTTATCACCTGGTTATTTTCTAGGTGCCTATATAATACATGTAATAATGTAATCACATAATAATTTGTTCCAGGATCTTTTCAGATATTGAAATTATGCTGACTTCTCCAGAATTCTCAAGGGCTTCCTTTATTCCCTTTCTAAAGACAGAAACCACGTCTGTCGTTTTCTATCCTCTGAAATTTCTTCTGCACTCCATGTGTTCTCAAAGATACTCTTCAGATTGTCTATGTTGGCTTCTTCTGGCTCAAATTCACCCTGACCCACAGTCTGTGGCTCTGCAATGGCCCTCCAAGGCTGTCCCTGGTCTTTCCCACCTCTGGTGCTGTGCCATAGCTCTTGCAGATGAGGGAGGCATCTCTGGCTTTCCTCCCCCCTGAGCTGCCCCTCTTCCACAGCTCTGGGACTCCCACAGCAAGTCCAGCCCTGTGCTACCTGTCAGGGGGTACAGGCCTTAAATTCTGAGAGAGAATTTTAGCTTTTTAGCCTTTTAGTAAGGCTTTTTGGATAAAATCTTACTACAGCCTATGATTTTATGATTCTATGATTCTATATATTCAGCCTAGTACACTAGGCAGGAGAGTATTTCAACATGACATTAAAGCTTGAATTTGACTAATTATTATTCAAAATACCTTTTCCTTGGCTCAGTTTTGTATCTCTCTCTCTCTTTCTTTCTTTTTTTTTAAATTAATATTTATTAGTTTCTGGAAACAATTGCATTGGTGAGAACCAGAGCCAAAACAAGAAGAGAAAAGGCATTAATATATCAGCCTTCAATGTGTCATTTTTTGCATGCTTGCCTTCTGTTAAGTATAGCCTTTCTTTCACCTCCATCTGCCTTCTAATGAATTTGAAAGTAAAAAAACCCAAAACTCTAGAAAAAATACAAAAGAGAACAAAATCCAAACTTTTCTATGGCTTACTTTTTCAAAGTGCAAAAAAATGGAGATGATTTTCCTGGAAGAGCTGGTAGAGCATCTTGGGGCAATTATATCAGTAATATGGAAAAGTAGGTGTTCTACAGGAAACTGTTGCTGTTGAAAAGGGAAGGTTACAATCTAATGTGAGTTCTCCTTTCCCCTTCAGCCCATATTATTATTTTATCAGAAGAAGGAACATTCTGGTAAAATCAGAATTTGGTTAATTAGGTTCTACTTCGGCTAAGGAACTTCATTTTCAGACATGAGCATCTTCTTGCAGGATTATTTCTGTTCTGAAATCCTGCCATGGTGTTTCTCCTGCAATCAAGAGCTGACAAGCATCTGCACTTGCAGTGTGCCAGCCAGGCTGCTCTGTGTTTTGGACACGGGTGCTGGCTTAGCAGAGAGAGGAGCACAGTGCTCACCATGAGACTGTCTGTAACATCCACCAAAGGAAGAGGGAACACATTGGAGAGGAAACTGAAATAATGTGTACCTTCCTCATATGTGGAGCTCAATGCAGCCAAATCAACAACCTTCATATTGGCTCTGTAGTAGACATGACATTTTCAAGGTGAAATGCCAAGTGCTTTTCCTCTGCATTTCTGTTTTCATGCTGAGAACTGATCAGCATATTGATGCAAAGCACATAGCTCCACTTTTCCTCTTGCTTTGCACTAAATATTTGAAAGCTGGCAACCCGAAGTCATAGGTGCAGGGAAACATTGCTTCCAGGAAGGGTCTTTGCACTTGACAGCCTTGACAGCAGATGTTTTCCTTTGGGAACTTTTCATTACCTGATTTTCTATACACCTGCACATAGATCATAAGGTATTAACCAATTCACTATGGAGTCTGCACTTGGTATAGTACTTGAATGTAATACCTTTAGCTTTGCACATAACTTTCACTATTGCAGCTGAGCATGGATAGACCTCCAAGAAGCTACACTTCTTCCTCAACCAAGACCTCCAGCACATCTGCCACATAAAACTAAAAATAATCACACTCTCTTCCGTGAGAAATACATGCAATTTTTCAAAGTTTGTTTTCATCTTACACTGGGACAAAATAGAACAAATTATGTTGATTATGGTGATACCATCATTTGTGATTTAACACATCCTAAAGGTAAACTTCTTTATTTTGTTTTCACATAATATTTTTGAAAAACTTACTTCATCACCTCAAAATATTTCAGTGTGAGTGAGAGACTGGTTGTGCATGTTTTCAGCTTCCAGATACTCGTGACCTTCTTTTACCCACCTCAGATAACTCAAGAGCAGGCCACTACACCAGTATCTGGCTACCTCACACTGTTTAATGAATTCACTTTCAGGTTCTATGTTTAGTAAGGCATTGGTGTTACTGCTGCTATGCATACTGGGGAAGTAATAAGGATAGGGAAAAAGAGTGTCTTTGAGGTCCAGTTATAATGTTCCTTCTGACACATCCTGTATACATTTTTAGCTCCAAATATCAAACCATAGACAACTGCAGACAACCTGCATCCTGCTCTTTCTCCACCCTTTTTGTCTACCTCAAACTCCCAACCTGATTCCTCAGCAACACCTGTGAGGACAGCATAGCTCTGGCACAGAACTTAATTCTCTTCTCTGTCATTCTTGAATAGATATGCCACACACCGAAACCAGGGACCTTGGAGCTGTACAAACCTGTGACAGGTATCAACAGTCCTCAAAGCCTCACATAGCACCTGCCGGTCAGTAGGTCTGAGCTGTCAGCTCATGTGCCCCAGCTGTGCCTTATTGCTACTGACCAGGAAGTGAGGTGGTGCTGCTGGAGGATGCATCAACTCGGTTGTACTCAGCAAATCAGGGGTGAATTATCTTAGCACAGAATTGCAAAACAGAGGTATGTCACATAGAGAAATGGCCTGCAATCTTTGATTAGTTATTGCAAAAATGCCATATCTTAGGCACAATCATCTAGGTGTTTTCCCACATTGCACATGGGGATTATGTGCAATGTGGGAATCAGCAATATGCTGATTGCTTCTCAAACTAGCGCCTAAGTGGCACCATTTATGTCATTTATAGTGATTGTGCAGTGATTTACCCCTCTGTAGTAAATATTAGGTGGTGGTGGTGAACTCCAGGTCTCAAGTGTTTGTTTATCATGAAAATAGAAGTTTTCATCATTAAATTGCCAAAATTTATAGGTTGTGACTTGTGTCTGTGCCTTTCTTCTTCAACAGCTATAGGAAAGAGATATTCAGAAAAGTTCCCCTGCTCTATACAAGCCTTACTTTTCTCCCTAGGAGAATTAATTTCTACTTAACAGGTGGAAACATTTATAAAATCCCACAGTGAAGTAAAAATAACATCATTTCTGCCATCGACACAGAACCCCCCCACGGCTTTCACAGGAGGATTTGCCCTAAGGAAATACTGCTGCAGCAAGTATAATTACAGCAGGCTAATACATACTGGAGAGCCAAGTTATAGCAGCTTTATCACAGACTGCCTTATACCACTAAATCAGTTTTACTACATGTTTTACTAAAGATTTTCCTTAGAAACTGAGGAGATTGTGACAGGGCTTCTATCAACTAATCTTGCTCCTATGGACAATTCAATAAATTAATATTGACTGGGAGACTGATATCCTGGGAGATTTAAATGTATTCTTTAATATTGGCCAGGCTTCCCTTCTTTTTCTGCCCATTTTTTGTAAGATTTGAAACAGTCCTTCCATCTCATTATGCATTTACTTACTATCCTCATCCTTACTGACACCATGTTGTCTTGTGCAGATGCTGGAAGTGGAGGGTACTCTTTTGCTGTGAGTTTTTTCGTCTTTTAGATTTATCTTTTCCTAGTTATACCTGGGATACTGCAGGGTTGTTCACGACCTCCCCCTGTCCAAGCCCTAGGTAATACCTGGGGCTCAGTTTCCATCTTTCTCCTCCCAAGTGCACACTGGGGTCTTAAAATGGCAACTTGCACCTGCTCTTCACTAAATGCTCTTCCAGTTCCTGGCATCTTTATTTTAACAGGGTCCTGCGAGGATGAGCCACCTCTCCTCACCTGCTTAAAGCAAAACCCTACATACTCCACAACAAAGTGGAACTGCAGTTTCTATCAAGGCTACTGCATTTTATTTATAATCATTTTGAGCAACAGAATGTAAATCCCTTTCTAGGGGAAGGTGGCCAGAGCCATGTTCCACATGCACGTAGGTGTGTATGTGTGTGTGAATGTGTGTGTGTAGCTTTGGCTGTGTTCCCTCCCTGCTCCCCTCAGCTTCCTAGCAATGCCAGGGCACCTTCCCTCTCCATGAGAACGTGTGGCGGAAGCCCTGTCCTTTTCTTGTGCCATGAAGGAGCCCAGGCAGACTTTTGGTATTAATTCCTTTCACATTGTCCTGTCCCAGTTTTACTGCATTGTGTACTTTTTGACTGAGGCTATGTATATGCATTGTAAGAGGTTTAACCAAAGGTTTTCCATGGTCAGGAACTGCATCAGGTGCGTTTCAGCTGAGCTGTGCACTTTTAGGGGCTGTTTTGTTACAGGAAAGAACAGGACAGCATCTTTCATGCACCCCAGTTGTACATTTGGGAGTCTGCTGCTGTCCTGCAGCTGCCCCTGGTGCCTGCAGGGCTGGGGACAGCTCAGGGAGCAATGTAAGAGGAAGGCTGAAGGCAAGTGCCCTGAGCTCCCAGAGCTTCCTGCTCTGCACCTTGCTCCTGCTTGTAGCTATAGGTACAAAGCATTTTTAAAGTAGGCACATCTATATCTAATGCCAAGTTGATGCAGTAATCAGAATCCATGTTTTCCTAATCAAAGTAGGAATAAAATAGTAATCACCTGTCTGATACTCTGTTAGGCACAGAATGGAACTCCAGGAGACAGTTACCTTCCAGCAGCACCCAGCTGGTCCTTGGCAGAGAGAGCCGAAGAGTACTTCTGAAATCTCAAATTACAGTCCTCTAGGGCAATAAGAGGATATTGAAAAAATGGGCAGTTTTGCTGAAGATTACAAGAGAGAGTGAAGAAGCACTGGTTGCTATTGAATTAACCCCTTTATAAAAGGAACTCCTACCTTTTCCCATATCTCACTTGGTTTGGTGCATTGAAGGATATTTGTGTAGTAAGGCTGATTCAGGTGGCAACTTGTGCTGGGATCCTTTACTTTTCTCTGAAATTCAACAAGCTACAATAGATTAGGAAATGAGGCTTCCTGTCTTTATTTTCTTCCTAGTAATTATGATGGTCTGTGTAAAAGCACTGCCCAGTCAAAGATCAGGCTTCAATTGTGCTAAAGCTTTGCAAAAAGATTTTTAAAATATCTTTCCCTTCCAGTGGAGAGAGGTTTTTTTAACTCCAGGTGCAATAGTTCCTTATGATACAGATGGTCAAAGAAGGACTGGCTGTCTCAGAAAAGGAAAACAAATACCAGGATCCCTAACAATGTAGTTAATGAGCCAAAGTGAATGACCACTTTATAGCTGGATTTTTTTCAGGAGTCTTCTTCCAATTTGAAATCATTGAGTGAATCCACTTTAACAAAAACCAGGATGGCTCTTCCTGGTGGAGATCAAGGGCTCAACTTGCCCAGTACCCTATCTTAGTTACAAGTGAATGCCAGAGAATGTGGGAACCGCAGAGGAGAATTTGGTACCTTGAGCAATCTCCTGTTACATGACTATTTTCAGCTTAGAGAGTTTTCTGAACCTGATGGGTTTTCTGTATTGAGTGATCCAAAGTGGACCTCTCCTCTGCATGTGTTTGTCCAGCCTCTCCCTAAATCTATAAAAAACCCCTTTGCACTTACAGCTTCCACTGGCAGGAAGTGTCCCAAGCCTGCCATCACAACTTTTCCTGGTTTTGTTTTGCACCAAGTTCCTGTTCGCTGTATTTGTAGGCTCCTACTTCTTGTACTGGAGGAAGCAATTGCTTCTTCTTCACTTTCTTTTTGCCATCGTGATTTGGTACATCTAGATTATTTCCTCTTACTCCTATTTTACCTTTTCAGAGGGATGATCTTTCCCTGCTTGTTCTTTCAGCCAAAATTATGGGACATTTCCCCAGATTTGATCCTCCATGATAATCTTTCCTGAACCTCCCCCCACACCAGAGGATCAAGAGACACAGTAATACATTATTTTAATATCTTCCCCTGTGCACTGTTGATATCTCTTTGTAAACTGCTGATCTTGTCATGACCTTAAGATAGACAAAGGATGGCTGGTCAGACTAGGAAACAGCTAGGATGCTTAATTAAAAACAGTAAATCTAAGGTTTTAATGGTAGCTGAAGTAAATGATGAAGTTTTACCAACTCTTCTCTCCAAACTTTAACCTCATTTTTCATTTGAATTTACAAGTTGAATTATCATTGAATATAATTCTTGTCTATAATGTGCTTTATTAAACCATGCAGGCAGGTTTATCCCAATGGGATAATCTGTTTAGTAAGAAAAATTGAGCTGATTAAATGATGCCCAGTTTATCCTTATTACAAAGCTCTTTCAGTATAATAAAGTGCAGCCATGTCACAGATCCTGGCTATTTGCAACACTCATTATTGTCCTTATTACACCTCTTCATAATTTGTCTCAAGCATTTACTGACATTTATTAATGTGTGTGTTCTGATTGCAAAGTGTCCATCTCAGGTTTTACAGCCAGCACAGGCTCAAGCAGGATATCTAAACCCATCCACCAGGCATCTGACCTACACCTGTGTGTCAGGGAAGAGGCATATACCATCTGACATTTTGACAATCCCAGGGCTCAAAGCACCTTTCTGCTCCAGGTATGCTGCCACACATGCCAGCAAAATGCTCCTGGCATGGACATAACTTCTTACTGATAAAAAATCAGCTTGGATATTTTTGCACATATGATTTTCTATGGTACTTCAGGCTGATATAAGCTGGTCTAAAACTGCTTCAGATCACTTTTGCCGATTAACAGCCTCTGCTGGAGTGTGAGTGGATATCCATGGTATGTTTATGTCATCCAGAGTCTGAAAAGCATACCGCTGTGTCTTAGGGGTCCTGAACACATATTTAGCTGATTATGTCTCATTTCATGTACTAAGCTTTTTCCCTGCTTCAAGGGGTGGTATGCTTATAGTTAGATTTTTTAAAGTTATTATTTATTTCCAGGTATGACTGAAGCTTTTCTTGCCATCTTCCTTGTGACAATCACTGAGCTGATTACTTTAGTGTAACTAGCAGGTTTTGTTACTAGTTTTAGAAGAGCTGCTCCTTTCTTATTTCAAGCCTGTCCCCTCTGCTCCACTGTAGTATTTCTTTCCTTCTGGGTTTATTAATTGGCTTTGTAGTTGGACCACACAATGTAATTATGAGGCACATTATCCAAAAGAAAGACTGTAATCAGAATGTACAAGGGAATGGGGAGTTCCTTCTGATTTCTCTCTAGTTCCAGAAAAAGCTCCACTCAAACCCAGGAGGGCAGAGTATTAGAAAATTAGCCTAAAAATGGCTGCAAACAATTACTGTGCACGCACACATGAACATATTCAGACAAGAGGGCAACTGGATCAAAAGTGGTATAAATTAAAAAATAAGAATTCTCAGAAGCTAGTAAGATAAGGAAAACCAAACATGGATCAATCAGTGGCCAGCTAAAATAAGGACACGAGAGTAATTTTCTAAACATAGTGAGAGTAAAAGGAACAGTGACCTTTGTTTATTATTAAATTAGTTCGAAGTAAGTTTCTGTTCAGTAAGGATGTAGTAGGACTCTGGTCCTGCCCTGTTTGGCTTAACTGTTTCATCAGTGATTTAGAAGTAAATATGTCCTTATTGCTAAAAATTATTCAGATGATAGAAACATATAACCTTGATATATAACCAAAAAACCCCACAAAAGGACAGTAGTTAAAGATCTGGATTGCTTACAAAGGAGAACAAAAATACCCTCTATGTAATTTGCTATGGACAAGTAGAGGTAGTGTTTCAGCATAAAAAGAATGTAGGAGTGTGAGATTTATATGGGGAAGTCACAGGTTCTGAAAAATGGGTTGTGATTGTTAGCAAGTTGAGTGCAGGCCACGTCTTTAGGTGTGGTACCAATACACACTTCAGATGCAGAAAGGAAGGCATACCAAGCAGAACTTGAAAAAATACATCTGACAGTAATTCAGTTTCTTCTAGGCATCTTTACTTCAACAGAAACTCAGAGAAGAAAGCCCTGAGAATGATTAAAGAATTGAAAGATACGCTTTGTAACAAGCCACTCAAAATGTCAATATATTTGGATTATCAAAGGGAAGGTTAAGGAAAAGTCTGTTTTCAGTTCAGAAGTACCTATAAAAGGAAGAAAATGTTGCTAATGGAGGATCTTTAGAGTTAGCATAAGAAAATGTGGCTGAAATTTGAGGTAAAAGAAATTCACAAGAGAAATACATTGGAAAATACAGCAGGCAAGATAATTAGATCTGGTATAACACACAGAGGTGCTAGAGCAGCACTAGGTGTGTCTTTCTAAAAAGTTTGATCTTTACCAACTGATACCAGAAAGAAAGAAGCAAGAAACATGTTCTTGGAAGCCCTCTTTCTATTGTAGCAAGTCTGACTAGAGGGTGAAAATAATTTTTGATGGCTTTTGAAAATCAGTAGAAGAGTTGTAAATTATTGAAATATAGATATATAGTTTTTGTACACACTGTTTATGAAAAGGCTACATTTTTAGAATTTGATAACAACTTCTAAAATTCTCAAAACCAGTGGGCCTTTTATTTTTGCAATATTTCCATCAGAATACCCCAAATTTCTCATTCATTTATTTTTTCATTAAACCCTAGAATCTCGATGATTACTTCCTTATTTTTCCCATTTCTTCTTCCCTTCTTATTTTAATATCCAATTGTAGGGGTTTGGATTCGGAACCCAGCAGAAACACCAATTCGTGTAGTGGTTTCAGTTCATCTCTTTATCTTTTGTGAGATAGGAGATTTGGAGGAATGCAAAACAGGCTCAAACTTATCAAGAAAATGAAAAGTTTATTAACAGAATTACAAGAGAAAAGAAAATAATAAGAAAATCAAAGCAAAATCCCTCTTTTTACTCACACCCCCCTCCTCCTTTCTTCTTCCCTAAACCAGCACAAAGGATAACATTACATAATTCGTAGTCAGTATCCACAATTTTAAGAATCTTTTCACTAGGTAAGGAGAAAAGAGGTTTCCTTTGCAATCCGTGGTCTTCCAAAACCGTATCAGTCCCAGTACAAACAGCCCCCGCCTGGGAATAAAGCTGCCACCGGGAAAACAACTCTCCCATGGATATGGGATCACATGGGCCACAACATGGGGTAGTCCTTTTTTTAAGGGTGAACAGCTTCTAGCTTAAAGCAGCAACTCGCTTCTCCACAGAAAATCTTAAAAGTTCCTTATATCTCTGCACATTACAGCTTCTCACACTTCTAGGCACTTTATGATTCTCTTTTGCACATAGGCTGCATCCAAAACTCTTCATTACCCCCCCATGTCTTTTAAATGGATTAAAGAGAAAAACAGTTTGGAGTATTACAGATTTTACCACGGTTTGCAGAAGGCAGTTTTAAGCTTTCGCGCTGCAAGCGTGACCACGCCCCTCTTTCTTCCCCGTCCGCCATTTCCCGGCTTCACTTTCTCTTTCTTTCTGACTTCGAAAAATGCCGTGATGAAGAGTAGTCTCCATCGTTCAGGCTTTATGATGAAGAAAGCCCCATTCACCTTTGTGCTGCTGGCTTCTTGATGTTAGTCTTTCAGTCCATCGGTCTCGGCTCGGATCCCCGCAGCCACGTGGAGGGGGGAGGGGGCAGTTCTCAGGAGCCCTGGCTGGATGTTGCAGCTACTTGCAGCGAACACAGTTGTTTCTCAGCTGCCGAGCTCTGAGGAGATCGTCCCGCCGGCATCCCGGGGCCGTGTCCCCGGCACCGGGGGAGGGAAGAGGCTCGAGGCCGCTCCAAGGAGCGAAAACCTCGGCCACCATTTCTCCTCCCCCTCCCACTGGAACGGCCAAACCCCAAAGAGAGAGCAACTTCCTGTCCCTCCAGCCATTATATATGGAAATTTCGAAAAGCGCCACTGGTCAAACAAGCTGTCCATCAGCTCAGGCTCAACCTACCACACCAATAAATTGTTTCAGGGAGAAGGGAGGTGAATTAATGCTGACACCACAAATCATTGTGTTAAAAAAAAAAAAGTCTCTAATTAAAACATATTTTATCTGTGGAGTTTTCTTTTTTTTCACATTGAATGTAAATCATTATCCAGTATGTCTACTAACTGCTCATCTGATGAGCCTTGACCTGAAACTTTGATGAAAGCATTAAGGGATTTAATGAAACCACAAAATTGGTTCCAGGAATTAGCCATTACACGGAGCGGGGAAAATGCAGATAGCAGTGCAAAACTTTGTAGTTCTCCATGTTACACTGCAGGAAAGTAATCTGGTTTTAGAATGACAGCTCAGCCATAGGATAATTGTACTCTTTAATACACAGAAACACAGTGCACCTTGCCTGGAAAGAGAAGATTTCATAACAGTTTAGTCATAGCTATTTTCAGTGACTCAGAGAGTGCAATGACATCCATAAAAACTCCCGCAAACTTGGAATCAGCTGTGGGGTTGCTGATGAACGGAGCTGTGGAGACTTGTACCTCACTGCTACCTGTTTGCCTTGATATGCCATGAAAATTCCTTCAGACTGTAAGAACGCTAATATTCATACTGTGAGTAGAATGACCCAGGTAATTATATGTGGGCTGTGCTTGACATCAATCTGACAGCTGTTTGGGACTTATTAGTTAAAGAAATAAATGTTGACAGTATAATTAATACTGGTAAAGCATGGGAAATAGGCTCAGTCAAACACAAATAATTTCCTCTTTGATAAGTTTGCAAATTTAGTTATTAAAGATACCACCTACCTGTAATCCATCCAGACTCCTTAGGAAAAGACACCATTACAGTGAAAAATATGGAGTACAGTATCAGCAAAATACATCTTAGAATGGTTTCAAAGTTGTCTAGCAATCCAATTTTAAACAATTTTCAGTGGGGAATCATTGGCAAATATTCTGCAAGCTTTGCCTGTAGACTGAATACTACCAAAAGTTTTGCAAAGATCTGAAAATAATCCAAAGATCATTCCTGACAGAAACTTTGGATGATCCTGCTAAAGTGGCAAATATTGAAGAAGGCTAAACAGTCTTTTGAGAATGAATCTGAATAACTCAATATGTAAGCCCATTCGTAAAGCAAATATTTTCATACCCCTAATACATCCTAATATACAGGAACAGAAGCTTTAGCCCATACCAAGAGAAAGGGTATTTATTGGGCAAATCATGGACTCCCGAAAACCCTTAGGGATTAGAATGAGTGAAAAGGTGAAAGGAGGCCACTGTGAGGAAAAATGCCAATCTTCTGTGTAGTGAGAGAGGACATTGAGTGGAGGCAAAAAGAAACTTTTACACTAGGGACAAGTGAGCCTGGCAAGGAGCTGTTCCACATATATAGCAACATATTTTGGCACAATGTTGAAATATTAGAGAATGTGCATAAAAGTTTCCCAGTAATGACTGAGAGTGGGAGAAATGCTTTTCTGTAAAGAGATTTTCAATATTTTACAGTCTAGTTACTGCGTTGAGCTTTGTGTCACGGTTCCTGTTGCTTGACCTAATTCTTCAAAAGGTCTCTCTGTGTTGTGTATCAAAAAGGAGCTTGAGAAGCAAATTAACTGCAAAGTGTACATCCCTTATTAGGAAAAAATACTGGGGACTACATCTTCAGCCATTCTGGGAAAGTCATGCCAGGAACCAAGGCAGACAAATTTAAATGGGGAACAAGATAGATTCTTAATGATGAGTGTGCTTGGCCATTGCAAAAAGTTCACAGTGGTGGTTTTCCCTTTCTCACTGTATTCACATCAGGTCTCGAAGGCATTTAGGAAAATCACAATATTAAAAATGAGCTATTTGGCTTACTGTAAAGTGCAGTGGGGAGAAAGCCTTCAGCCTGGTCATACAGGAGGCCACTCTCTAATAATGTAATGTTCACTCTGGCCTCAGATTCGGTACAGTACTGCCACTGATTTAAGCTGTTTGAAAAAGGAGTGATCTGGATGCAGTATCAGGGAAACAGTGTTTTCCGTGATGGGCTAATGAGGATATAAAATTCCCCTGATCATTCCCTTGTGTTGTCAGACTATTATGTCTAGCAGTTATTTTTGAACTCTTGCTAATAGACAAGAAAATATATAGGGGATTAATCAGAGGAAATTCAGGAGGCTCTTATTATTTCCTCTTCTCTTTATTCCCACAGCAATGACAAAGATGAAGCATCCTCTATAAAAATGCCAGAACTGGTAAATCAGGACTCATGTGAACACATTTTTGCTTAGTGCTGCCCTTGTGATTCTCCTGCTGTTTACGTGGCTTTTATAATTGAAGTGATATTGTTGAAATCATATCTAGCACAAGAGCTTCATGTTTATTCTTTCTCCCTGAGACTTTGGTCTCAGCCTTCTCTGATAAATGATGTGAAGCAGTACATTCCCTTCCAGCTATGCAAACACTCATTCTTCCACACATCCCCAGACACAGCCGTTCACACCATCCCCAGGGCCCTGGTCTGCCTTCATTTATTTGCATCATTAAAGGAAGAGGCAGAAGCAGCACCCATATCAGTGGGAGGAGTTATGCAAGTACAAGTACTTTAAATTACACAGAATATTTTACAGCAAACCAGAAAGTGCTAATAGAGACTTTATAGCCCCTACCATGCTCTTCCTCCTCCATCTGGACCTCTGGAAATCTCTGACTGTTTAGAGGGAACATTCTCAGCTCTGTAGGATCTCTGCCACCAAGGTATTTTAATGTGTTCAGTCCACTTATTCTAGAGTAGGACTTCATAGGTTACCTAAGTTCAAAATTGAACTTGTGCAATACCTTCAAATGACTGTCTCCATATTTTCATATACAGTTTCTGCCCTTTCTCTCACTTGGTGAAGCATGTGGGAATGCACTGGTAGCATCACTCAGCCTTCCTATCCACCCAACGTTTTGCCGATTTTTACATAAAGGAAAATTAAAAATCTTACTCATGGTCACACAGCATGTCCACGTCAGGTTCAGTCAGGAACTCATGACTCCCCAAAATGTCAGGTATGACAGGCACACAGTCTACCATACACATTTTTCTGTTCCTACTTTCCCACTCAAGTATTGCACAGAGCTCAGCTGGTGAGAAGTTTTGTTTTGAAATTTAAATTAATTTCAGCGCCAGTGTGTCCTGTTGCATTTTTGTCATCTTCTTTTTGTGTTTGATTTTGACTCTGAGTTTTGCTCTGGTCTGAGGTGACACAGGTTTGCTGGGCTAGTATAAACATAAAATGATAGCAAGAAGTGAAGGTTCCTATTGAGTCCAAATGCCCTCAATGTCCATTGAAATCAGGGATTCTCAGCATCTTACAAGAGTGGGTTCTATATTTCCACAGTACATGCCATAGACTATTATCCGAAATGTCAAATTAATCCTGGAGCAGCAATGAATGACCATTTAGCTCAGAATTTGTATTTCATGCAGCACTAAAGCCACACTTCCGTTTACTACATAACGGAGAAATGTAAACATATAAAAATTTGTACTTTATGATGTAAATAGATGTGTGTAAAAAGACTATGGAAAGGTAAAACTATAGCTTTGTTAATACACAATCTGTTTTGTTTCATTTGTGTCACACTTGCTTTTTCGTTTGAATCATGTCTTATTAGTGTAGAAATAAGAACTGCAGAGGATATTTAACAGACCTGATAACTGAAGTTACAGTGCTGGAATTAATAACCAGATTTTAAAAAATATATAGTTTCCTTCCCAGCACCTTTCTCAGATAGCAGTGTCATGCTGAGCTGATTTTCCTTGGCACATCAATTTCCATTTTGGTAAAAAGAAATTTAGTCGCTGGGCATCAGATCCATCAGACCACTGAAAATTAATGCTATTTTGAAAAAATCCACACAAGTAGGTCTGGTCTGTAACACAGCAGGAAAGGAAAAATTAACTGTTGCAAAAATACATTTCCATTAGCCTCAATAACAGAAATGCAACAGTATCTTGAACATTTCTAGTGTATTAAATGGAAAATAAATGAGCAGTGAGCAGTGCTTGTCACCAGGAGAACAAAGTACTTGCAAGGAAAAACCAGAAAAAGAGTTTGGGGGATTGCATTCCCCCAGAAAAAGATTACTTTCCAAAAACAGGTCCCTTGTATAAAGATATCCCTTAATTTAATGTATTTCCCATTTGCCATTGAGTTTGTTACTCCTCTGGCAGCCAGGCTGTGGTGCTTCCAGGATTGATCAGCAATGTGCCTGCCTAGTCCTGGGGTTTTACTCGGCATGGAGCAGCAGTCTGCCTTGTCTCCCTGCATTTACACCTTCACTGAGCAAAGGTGACACTGAATGCAAGAATAAATACAGAAAGCACACTCTATGAGGAAGGAAATGTCATATTAGATCCATATTAGGCCTGGCTTTTGATAGGAAGGG
The DNA here is from genome assembly GCA_013397815.1 of Aleadryas rufinucha. Lineage (NCBI taxonomy): Eukaryota > Metazoa > Chordata > Aves > Passeriformes > Aleadryas > Aleadryas rufinucha. The sequence goes on from VZTH01006305.1 coordinate 62,663, forward strand.
ATTGTGAAAAATGGTGTGAGAAATAATGAAAGAATGACAGTGAAGGAAAGGGAAGTGAGTGGGGACTCGGGAGTGGGAAAAGGGTAAGAAAAAACAGTGAAGCTGAAGTAATTTGGAGATGTGAGATGGAGGGCTTGCACTCAAGTCTAGTCCAAATTACACCATGTTTTTTGAATGGCCATTGATTTCCTTTCTGCTCACTGTGGCGATTTTGCAAGTACTGTTACTACCTTGTCCAACTGTAAAAAGCTCAAATGAAACCCTTAAAAGAATATGTTTAAAATGTAGTATCTAAGACATTTTGGGAGCTTTTAAATCCAAGATTGCTACATTAAAACTAGGTTATTAGCAATAATTACATGTTAAAATCTTGCAAACCTCTGGTTTCTTCATTCTCATCACCAAAGCTTTTTATGTCACAAGGTTTTTATTCATATAATTGTAGCCTTACACTAAACTTGTTCTGCATTTTATCTAACTTTGGTTTCTGGAACAATAGCTTATCCTTTTAACTATGTAGCTTTCACATCTCATTGTAGCATGAGAGAAAGATGAAGATGCTGAGTTGATTCACAATAATTATATTGTTCCTTTGTAAGAATCATAAAGCACTCCCCTTGAGTTCCTTAACAAAGATCTACATGTAATTAAGCATTAGTAAGACCTATTAAAACAGTCAACCTGAAAGATGGTATCCCCACAAAAATACCTATCTTTGACCTCCACTTTGATCATTGTTATATTAGATGCTTTCTATGCAAATTAATTAAATTTCCTTTCTAAAATATCGTCCTCCTTTAAGCTTTCTATGATCAGCTAGAACTGTGACTTTCCAGCCAAATTCATTTTAGCCTTTTCCCTCTGCAGCTCACTGCAATTCAAACTACCTCTTCATTTACCCACTTTCACCAGGCTCTGAAATTTGGTCTATATTCAACATCTCCCCTTGGAGATATCTAATCATGTGCTTAACTGAGAAAAACCAAAACTCCTCTTCCCTGTCAAATTCTCAAACTCTCATTATCTACAAATGCTGCCACTGCCACTGTTCTTGCATAGCTTTGGACACTTTAGGCTTTATTTTTCTCCTTTCTGCAAACATGCAGACCACATTCAAATCCAGCAGAAACTCCTTCTAAAGCCTGTCACCGTTGGTGCTTTGCACATTGCCATTCAGACCCTCCTCACCTCCCATAACAGCAAAGCCTACAATAACACATTTGGTTCCCTTGCCCGTATTACTTTCAAAAGGTAAGACAAAAGCCAGTGTGTTTCTGAGGCAGCAGCCCAGCTCTCCCACCCTGCTGGAAGTCTTCACAAGTTCCCCTTTTCTGCTGCTGAACTTGAGATGTTACACTGAGGCTTTGCAGTTTTACCTTGTCCTACTTTACTGATTTTGTCTTAGAACATGTCACCCTTATGGCTTTCATCATCATGCTACCAGTGCTCAAGGCTCCCTTCCCTGTCTCACTCACAAAAGACTGTAATCTTTGCACATCTCTCCTTGTACATGCTGTGCTCACCCCGCGGTGAGACCATGATCCTGCTTAAAACCCTCCTCAAGACATCACTGCCTTCTGCACCTACATGTGTAGCCGCCAAGAAATTAGTCATCCATTGATAGCCAATACGCACTGAAGATGATATTCTTGGAGTTTTCTTATGTTATACTTATAGGTTCAGGCTTAGTGGCTCTGGAAACACACATGGTTATGTGCTTTATGTAACCACAGCACTGTGATTATTTGGCTCACCACTGTGCTCATCTTCCATCTGGTTCTTCATCCTTACAACTTGTTTTGAATGCCATTAAAAAATTTTGGGACACAGACAATGTCTTCACATGTATCCATAGTCTTTTCAATTCTAGGGGGCCTTGTTCCCAGTTGAAGTAAGACTTTGGATGACATCATGCCTCAAATTATATTAAGAAACAACAGTAACAGCAATTATGTTCCAGAGTAAGAAAATAAATAAAAATGGTAAGTAGCAAACAGGACTGAAGTCTGAAATGTGTTTCTGTATAAACAGAAATAAAGCCAATTCCTAGTTTCCTTATTAGTAGTTAATAAAAATATTCCAGGATAAGTGATATCTCATAGCTGTGTTTTTAGCAGTGGTCAAAGTACCTAGAAGACAGAGAGACAGACACATGACTGTTCAGTGGTCATAAGGCTAGGTATACTGTAACAGTGAATTTCCAAGTGAATTGTTCCAGTTATGATCATCTCTTCATAAGTGTCAAGATACTTCAAATAATGTTAGGAAGCTGAACTTTAGGAGACCAAATGATACTGAAGCTATCTTATGCTTAAAGGTACAGCATTTTTATGTGTTTTTAAAAAACAAAACCACTCTGACTAGGTTCTGTGTAAATCTGTTCACAGGAGTAGACAACTTCCATAGAGAGAAACACACAGCCCTGTGTGGAGCTTGGTGTCACCTGAGAGGGCGTGTGTTGTGAGCCAGAGGGACATTCTGTGGCACCGAGGGAGCACAGCCTCAGGCAAAGAGCATCTTTTGCAGCTTTGTCTGCTGGATATTTAAGGGACTAAAACTGCACTAAAAATAGCAGGATTGGGATCTAAAACTGTCATTTTGGCCTAGGCTGTAGCACAGCTGTAGCATGTTGGAAGGGTAGCCTACAGTCATGCTACCATAACCAGATGGGCAGACATGTGGTGATACAGGAAAGCCCATGCTGGCATGACGGTCAAATGCCAGTGACTATTTTAAAAGGCAGCAGATAAACAAATGTGTCGCTGATTGTGAGATACAAGTCTGCTTTTCTTTTAGGAGAGATAGTGATGTCTGATGGTTTTAGGTTCTGAAGGCTCTGCTTGCTGCTAGAAGCTGAGGCAGAAGTCACATGCATCTTCACATATGGTCCCCTGAACTGAGAGCTTGTCTGTCCTTAAGTTGAAGTATTAGATTTACACCTGAAAAGGGTATTTAATCCTGCTTTTCAAGATATTATAAAAGGAAACAAAAGGTTTCAGGTGGACTTCTGGCAAGTGAGACTCCCTTTAAATGGCACCAACATCAGAATTTAGTTTTGCCTTTTTACAGAGCTGTTGTTGTCACTGGATGAACAGTTGTGAGCATTTTCCCAGACATATTATGCCTTATTAGAATATAAAATATGCTGAGTTGGAAGTGACCCATCAGGATCATCCAGTCCAACTCCCAGCCTTGCGGAGGACAGCCCCAAGAGTCACACCATGTGTCTGAGAGCATTGTCCAAATGCTTCTTGAACTCTGCCAGGCTGGTGCTGTGACCACTTCCCTGGGGAGCCCATTCCAGTGCCCAAACACCCTCTGGGTGAAGAACCTTTTACTAAAATCCAACCCAAACCTCCCCTGACACAACTTCAGGCCATTCCCTCAGGTCCTATCACTGGTGACCAGAGAGAAGAGATCAGTGCCTGCTCCTCCTCTTCCCCTCACAAGGAAGTTGTAACTGCAATGAGGTCTCCCCTCAGTCTCCTCCAGGCTGAACAGACCAAGTGCCCTCAGTCGCTCCTCACACGGCTTCCCCTCAAGGCCCTTCACCATCCTCATGGACCTCCTTTGGACGCTCTCTAACAGCTTAATGTCTTTTTCATATTGTGATGCCCGAAACTGCAGACAGGACTCGAGGTGAGGCTGCCCCAGTGCAGAGCTGAGTGCAGAGCACCCTGAAGACTAATCCCTGTGCTTTCTCTTCCAATAAGTTTACATGTAAATGGTAAACAGGGATTTCCAACCACTGCCTGTGAGTAAGCAAAGCACAATTTATAGGAAAATGTCTCTTTTATAATGGAAACTGATGTAGTTGAGAAAAATTAGCTGGACAAGCTTGAAAGGAAGTTTTTCTTCAGGTGGTGAAGGGTTAGAGGATTCAGGGAGCCCTGAAAGGAGAACTTGCCTAGCAAACAGCTTTGGAGAGGATTTAGCGAGGTGAGAAAACTCTGGAGGTGTTATGAAAAGAAGCTTATATTTGTTCTTGCCATCCACACAATGAGCTCCCAAACCTCCCCAATCTCTCTAGAGTGCAGATGCTGCTTTGTGAGCTTTCTATTTTAACTATAGCCCAGTGATAATTGCTGATGATAGTTGTGCAGCTTGCTAAGGTTTGACCTTTTCTTGCAGATAAAAGTGGTGACCAATGTAATTTTAAAATCCTATGGTCATTTACTTTAACAGCACAACATACACCCAAAAATAACATCCTAACTAACCAAATATCAATAGAATGCAATTATTTAGGACAACTAAAATTATATGTTGAAGGCAGTCCAGAGTAAGTCTTCTTTATAAAAAAAAAAATTGTCTTGGTGGGCTTTGTTCTGAAACATGTAATTTGTTTAACTGTGTCCTATCAATTGTTATTATAGGCAAAATTATTAGCCTAGGGACAATAACCTTTTTACAAGACTGTGCGTACTGGGTGGAAATTTATTGCTCAATAATAATGAGAGGTAAGAAGCAACTATTTTATAATGTTACCTTTAAAAGCCCCCTTACTCGATATTTGCTGAAATTGTATTATATCCCATAAATGTATTGCATATATTTATAATAAAAGCAAAATTTAAAGAAGATAGTGAATCGCTGGTGCCCAGGATAAGAATTAGCTTTCTTTGGTATCATCAGAAAAAGTAGTAGTCATGCCAGTATCCCCTTTTATACAGACATGTGGGATAGAATTCACTTCTAAATGATGGCAACTCTGGTGACTCAGCTGGAATGCAGTATTGGTATCCCTGTGGATGCAGAGAATGAAGAGAAGCACAGAGCCCAGTGAGTGAATCAGGCTCTGAGTAAAGCTCCACCTGGGCCACCTCCTCCCTCTGTACCAGTGTGGGCAAAGGCATTTGTTTCCATACACAAGTCTTGCCTAGCAATTCACATTCTCCTCTTCTGAGGGCTATTTACATGTCCTTTCTTCCAAGAAAGCTCCTACCGTTCTCAACACAGGNTTATATGTTGAAGGCAGTCCAGAGTAAGTCTTCTTTATAAAAAAAAAAATTGTCTTGGTGGGCTTTGTTCTGAAACATGTAATTTGTTTAACTGTGTCCTATCAATTGTTATTATAGGCAAAATTATTAGCCTAGGGACAATAACCTTTTTACAAGACTGTGCGTACTGGGTGGAAATTTATTGCTCAATAATAATGAGAGGTAAGAAGCAACTATTTTATAATGTTACCTTTAAAAGCCCCCTTACTCGATATTTGCTGAAATTGTATTATATCCCATAAATGTATTGCATATATTTATAATAAAAGCAAAATTTAAAGAAGATAGTGAATCGCTGGTGCCCAGGATAAGAATTAGCTTTCTTTGGTATCATCAGAAAAAGTAGTAGTCATGCCAGTATCCCCTTTTATACAGACATGTGGGATAGAATTCACTTCTAAATGATGGCAACTCTGGTGACTCAGCTGGAATGCAGTATTGGTATCCCTGTGGATGCAGAGAATGAAGAGAAGCACAGAGCCCAGTGAGTGAATCAGGCTCTGAGTAAAGCTCCACCTGGGCCACCTCCTCCCTCTGTACCAGTGTGGGCAAAGGCATTTGTTTCCATACACAAGTCTTGCCTAGCAATTCACATTCTCCTCTTCTGAGGGCTATTTACATGTCCTTTCTTCCAAGAAAGCTCCTACCGTTCTCAACACAGGTAAAACCATGCTTCTTGTTCCTTGTTGTGATATGGTACATACAGGAAGAGGCCCCAGCTAAAACCTGTCTCTATTGCGCAAAAATAGCAAATGTGCTCGCCTTCTCTAGACTGAGATTCTCACAGCCTAACTGGCAATGTAGGACACACATCTCCCCAAAGAAATCCCCTTGCTCCTTCCGTCAGAGGCTATTTCATCACACCTGTGGAAGCATTACAGGCTCAGCTGATTAAAAACCTGTCCCACAAGACCAAACTACTTGAAGAGTTCCCCGTCCTTCCTGCACAGCAGGACTACTGACCAACCTCAAGAGGAGTGCAGGAGCTGCTCACAGGCCTCCTGCATGTTTCCCAGGAGTTGTACAGAAGGAAACTCCATGTTTTATTCCTGTGCAGGTGTAGATATAATTCAGATAGGAAGATTTCTCTCCAGAGATATCCTTGTTCCAACATAGATTATTTAGCTGCATATTAACTAATCCTGCTGCTGTTGCCTCAGTGAAAGCCCAGCTGAACCTGGAAGAAAGATGATGCTTTCTCTTTTCTGTTCCTGGCGGACAATTCCAAATTACCCTGTCCAGTATTTAGTTCTGCTACTTGTTTGTTTGTTCTTTGTATTTTGTAGCTGAATTGTGCAGATTAACCCTGCAAAATGCATGGGATTACTCTGAGATCCATAAACAGGGTATCTGGCTTGGTTGAGATGTTTTGCTTACCCCACATACTCCCCTTACAGAAAGTTGCAGAAGCTAATAAAGAGATGTGTGGGTTTGGATGTCTTTGTGTGATTCATGAATAATGGGCAGAAAAAGGGCTGTGGAAGCTGCCAAGGTTGCTAACTTGTGCAGTGGCCAAGGCAACGTAGGGCTGCCCAGTTGCAGAGCTGCTGCATGCACCCTGCCCAAATCTGTGTTGGTGGAGGCAACAGGCGTGTCGTCCTATTTCTCCTGCATCCCAGCCATGACAGTGGGTAAATCACTTAGCCACGTGCCTCCCAATCCACTTTTTATTATTTCTTTGGGGCTGGGTATGTTTCTGATCCTGCCGTGCCTCTCTTTGTATGGGTCTCTCTCCTTTTAGCTGACCCTGGATACATTATGTTTTTAATACGTATCATAACGACAGAAATGGGGGGGGGGGGGGAGTTACAAATAATAGGAGAAAAAATGGCAGACAGTAAATACTGAAAGTAAAGCAGAAGGCTGCCCATCATTCTTTCTATGTATTTCATTTTAGACTAGGAATTGTAATTTATAATAAAGCAATAAAGTTTTATGAATTCTGGTGGTTTTGTTTCACTACCTATTCAAACTTCTGAAATGAGGTTAGTAAAAAGAGAAACAGAGAAGACAATACTCTATACAAGTGCTAGAAATGGGAGCACAGGGGAGCAGTTTGAAACTCTACTTCCAGCTGTGAAAAATGTGGCTTCTGGTACTGCTTTAAATTGGTCCTGGTTGCAGGTCTCAATTTGCAGACCGGACCTGGATGCCAGTCCTGGTTTTCTAAACAATTTAACTCTGTGTTTCCTCTGCTCTTTTCATCTTTCTACTATCATAAATAAGCCTTGCTGTCTCCTGTTGTCCTCCCCTCCCACCCATCTAGGACCATCTGTCCTTCTGCCCAAAACTGTTTTGTCAGTGCTTTCAGGTCTTCCAAATTTCTTTGGAAAATCCCTTTTCCAATTTTGCCAAACACCTGTCTAAGCAACAGCTCTCGTCCCTTGTGCATCTTCCACTCTTATCTCATAATCACCATTATTCACTGGATTGTGCCAAATATGAATTTGAGCTCTTGGCAGGATCTCTGTCCCTACATGTTTGTTTGAGGAGTGAAGTCTGTACTTGACAGCTTGAAAAATAAAGCAGGTGAACCATATTAATCTATTAAGGCATGATTTTTTGAGAACGGAGGGTTGGAAATTTCTCTGAAGCTCTGTGCATTTTACAGGTGACTCCCAACCATAAATCTCATACAGATCTCAGAAGGATCTCTCTCTGGGTCTGGGTCAGGGCTGAGGGGGTAGCCCACAGGAAACCTGCAGTAAGGACAGGAGAGCTATGGCTCTGGGTGCTAGGAGGAAGCCCCTCCCATTTTAGGGAGCTCATTTCAAAATAAGATACTCTTGAAAACAGCTTTTTAGACAGCCAAGGGCGTGGGATTTCCTTCAGGTAGTGACACAGCCACGCAGGGTGCCTCCAGCAAAGGCTCTCGTTGCTGGAAGTCATCTCCAGGTATAATCAAAAAGCTTTAGCAAATCTGGAATAGGATCTACTCTGGCAGAAACAAAGCACTGACCTTGTAAAAGAAGTCTTGTTTTTACCAGGAGTATGAAGACAGACCCTTGCTGAACACAGGAGCAAAGAAAAGGGTAACATGCTGGATGGCAGCAGGGGATATACCTATGCTGATAAAGTAGCTAAAAAGTGTTTCAAGCCTTGGCAGCAAAGAGGTGAAGAGTTTAATTGACAAAACCAAACCTATTCTCTTGAGGCAGTGATGAATTTGATATGAAAAAGGGAAAAGCTTCTGTTGTACTTTCCTGCCATACCAGAGAATGTTTTGGTATTTCAATTACCCATTTTGGCTAAAAAGCCAAAAACCTCAGTGGTATGTTCAAGGAAGCTGCAAGAATAAAAGATCAGTTACAGCATCAACATTTTGGTCCAAAACCTAGTCTTTACCCTGTTTCTCTGTGTAGTGGTTTCAGTTCACCTCTTTATCTTTTGTGAGATAGGAGATTTGGAGGAATGCAAAACAGGCTCAAAACTTAAAGAAAATGAAAAGGTTTATTAACAGAATTAAAAGGGAAAAGAAAATAATACGAAAATCAAAGCAAAATCCCTCTTTTTACTCTCACACCTCCCTCCTCCTTTCCTCTTCCCCAAATCAGCACAAAGGATAACATTACATAATTCTTGGTCAGTATTTACAATTTTTAAGAATCTCTCTACTAGTTAAGGAGAAAAGAGGTTTCCTTTGCAATCCGTGGTCTCCCAACACCGTATCAGCTACAGTCCGACAGCCCCTGCCCAGGATTAAAGCTGCCACTGGGAAAAAACAACTCTCTCCCATGGATGGAGGATCACATGGGCCACAACATGGGCTAGTCTTTTTTTAAGGGTGAACAGCTTCTAGCCTGAAACANGCCACTCCGAGGAGCGAAACCTCAGCAGCCATTTTCCCCCCCCTCCTGCGGGAACGGCCAAACCCTCCCAAGAAGAGAGAGGCACTTCCTGTCCTCTCCAGCCTTCAAATATGGAAATTTTGAAAAGCGCCACTGGTCAAATGAGCTGTCCATCAGCTCAGGCTCAACCTACCAGACTCTGTAACATCTATGTGTCAAGTGCAGAGATGTTCACTCATCTCTGCTAACCTTGCTCAAACACTTTCAGATTTTAAAAAGTACTGGGTTTTAATTTCTGCCAATCTTTGGATATGCTCTGATAAATCCAAAGTGATTTCAAATTACAAAGATGATTCAAACTTTGAAAGTACTCTAAAATACACTGCAATAAATAATTCCATTTCTTCTACTGATGCCCTAAGCCCTCAGGGCCTGTGCAATAACCACTCCTTTATTCAATCTGCTTCATCGTTCAATGAAGCAGATTAATTTAATAATCTTAATATAGGGAATTTTGTTTCTCGCTAATCCCTACAAGTTGGAGTTCTCAATACATATACCCTAGACAATGACAAATTGAAAGTTCATTCAAAAGCAGAGCAATAGAAAGACCAAGGGAAATCATGACACTCATCAGTTCCTGTGGCAGCTCTGCTGCTCTCTGCACTCAGTGGAGCAGACAGGGGGTCAGATCTGAAGGCATCGTTCTCTGAGACAGACCGAAATGTGCAGGGAAGCTGAAGACATAGCAGTGCTGTGAACTCTTCCTTTGGACATCATGCTGTAGAGGGAAAATAATTGAATTAGTCTGAGGCTTGGCTGATGTTGACATTTTCAGTGAGAGGAGTCAACTTACAAGTTTCTGCAACCTTCAGTCCTGGCTGACATAAAGTAATAGTTTGTTCCTTGCAGTATCTTAGTCACTTAACATTCCAGATACACTGTTTGGAGTACCTTGGGATCAAAACCACTCCCTAGATAAGCATAGGCTCCTAACATAGACGGATACTATTTACTAGTGATGCCCTTTCTTCCAGTCTCGCTTTAAAATGAGATCTCTGTTGGTAAAAATCCACCAGACTGACAGCTTTATAGACTGCCACTCTTATCCACATGACAAGAACATTGCAAATTGCAGGATCCCAGTTATCCTCCTTGCCACACTATCCAAACAAGTGCTTACCAGGGAGGAGTTGCCTCACCGGAGAAAACTTCACTCATTGCAACACTCATTCAATTTATAATTGGTTTTTAAAAGGTGTTAATTGGTATTCTAAAGTAAGCAACAAGTTACCTCGAGACTGGAGCTGGAGCACAAAAATGCTGAAGAGAGCACCAGTATAGTATTTATATCAGAAATATCTTTGCCACAGAGACGATCTACTTGTCCAGAAGTCCTGCATAGTATAGGGACTAAACAGAACTCTCTAGAAGGATTTGTCTCAGGTAAATTGAATCGTACATGCCTTATTTACATGCAGATACCTACATTGCAAGAACCTGTATTTGGACTGATGAATCCCATTCCAAATTACATTTAGATAGACAAAAATTTTTTTTAGTTTTGATGGTCTATGTCAAATTCAAAGTTATAATTTCAAAGGAAGAAAAAAATAGTATGCTGTGATGAAACTGTGATTTTGAAAGATGCTGTTAGTCCATTTGAAGTGCTAAGCTGCCACTTTAGAATGGATAATGATAATAATAATAATAATAAAAAGCAAAAAGGAATATATTTTGCAGATAGAGTGCTGAGTTTTCAGAATCTTAAACTGGTTTTAATCTTATTTATTATTCTAATTTTACCTGCAGAGCACAAGAAATGTTCATGCAACTTGACAGACAAATAAAGGTGACAGGCCTTGGCTTTGGAGCTTAAAATATTGATGAGACTAAACATAGAAAGTGATGACAACAAATGAGGGATAAAGTGGAGCATGGAAGAAACAGTTCACTACAGTGTAACAGCATGAGAGAAGCACTTTGGGGTGGCTACACCTCTTTACTTTGGCTTTGGCTCTTCCAGCTACTTTGCATGTGTGAAGAGGGCGATAGGAAGAAAAGTCAAAGACGTTGTCCAGGAAGAAAAAGTGCCAGAATTGGGACTGTGAATTGCAGGAGTTCAGCAGTCCCACCTCAAGCCACTGTACCAAATTACTTTCTGAAGAGCTCACAACAGGGGAACAAGTAAAGCTCTGAAAGCATATTAAAGTAAACAGTTCACTGTTCCTCTTCTTTTTGAAAGGGGCTAAAGCAACTTAAATAGAATTTCAATCAATCATTCCCATCCTGATGGACAAATTTCAGTCCAATGTAATTGGAAATGGCAGTTGAAAAACCTAGATAAAAGGGATTTAGATAAGAATGCTAACAAAGAGCAGTAAAAACTGGCATGTCTAATGCAAGATTGTTTTTCCATTTATCCACTCAGTAATTTTCCAACTCAACTATTGAATTTCTCATAATATCCTGAGGGATGCTGTGAAACCTGCTATTCAGCTGCTCTAAAGGAATCCTTATTGTCTGAAACAAGGAGACACATTCAGTTCATGAACCCAAACCAAGTTTCTTTATTTGCTTCCAAGATTTTTCGGACAAACTTTTCCTCACATAATTTCAAATTACAGATCCATTTCACCTCAGGCTTACAGCTATGGTTTCAGGATGTTCTGGGAGAAGGTGATTGATTAGGTGCCTGACAGAACACATGCTGAATTAAGCAGGACCATCTAACCCCTTCCCAGTTAATTACGGTGTCTTCTGGGATGATTTGTCGATAACTCCCCTCACACAGCACAACAATCCTCCCTCAAGTCTTTAAGATCACCAGCATTTGTGACCTTTCTGTACTGATACCCCTTGAAATGACCCAAGACCATTGTGAAGGAATCACACACAGCCTTCAATGAGGGGTGAAAGCACAGGGTTACAGATACGGCTTCAATCAAAGGATGCACAACAGCCTGTGTGATAAGCCAGAGTATTTTTCCACAACTTTATTAGCCAGATAGCCACAGGAAGCAGAAAAGAGGGCAATAGTTGTGTATGAACTGGCCATGTGCTGGTCAACAGCGGCTGAATGTGAGCCAGCATGTGCCCAGGTGTCCAAGAAGGCCAAGGGCATCCTGGCCTGTATCAGCAACAGTGTGGCCAGCAGGACCAGGGCAGTGATTGTCCCTCTGTACTCGGCACTGGTGAGGCCACACCTCGAGTGCTGTGTCCAGTTCTGGGCCCCTCACTGCAAGACATTGAGATGCTGGAGTGTGTCCAGAGAAGGGCAATGGAGCTGGTGAAGGGTCTGGAACACAAGTCCTGTGAGGAGCAGCTGAGGGAGCTGGGAGTGTTTAGCCTGGAGAAAAGGAGGCTCAGGGGAGACCTAATCACTCTCTACAGCTGCCTGGTTGTACCCAGATGGGGAGTCAGTCTTTTCTCCCAGGCAACCAGTGACAGGACAAGAGGACATAGCCTCAAGCTGCACCAGGGAAAGTTTAGTTTGGAAACCAGGAAGAATTTCTTCATGGAAAGGGTTAATAAGCATTGCAATGTACTACCCAGGGAAGTGGTGGAGTCACCATCCCTGGAGGTGTCCAAGAAACAACCGGATGTTGCACTCAGTGGCATGGTCTATTTTGCATGGTGTTGTTTAGTCACAGGTTGGACTCGAGGATTTTTGAGGTCTTTTCTGACCCCAATGATTCAGTGATTCTGTGATATGTGCAAACTGGGGATATGATGTAGTGAGAAGATAAGTGACAGGAGAAATGGAACTGATGTGATTAAGGTATAAAGCATGTGTACATAGTATGCTTCCATATACCACGTGGAAGACTGATTATTTCTATGAAATAGCAGAAATAATGTCTACATCTTTTAAGGAGCGAGTGAACAGCAGTAATACATTGCTCTATAGAATGAAATCCTACAGCATATTACAGAGAGATTGTACCATCTGGAATTCTATTTCTTTTTATCTTAGATGCTAAAATAAAAATTAATCAGTGAAATCCAAAACCAAAGCAGCCCATATTGCACTGAATTTTTTGTTGCTAGGCATCATTTGTTCATACTGTGATGTGAGGTGCTTTGCTTCTAGTGTCAAAAAAAGTGGTAAGATTCTCCCACCTTGTAAGCATTTAATCAGGCAGTAGAACAGATAAGCAAGTGCTGAAAAGAAGACTGACTAGATTAATCCTCCTTTTAAATTCCAGGAGAATACTGTAATCCAATCCTGTGGAATGGACCATTCCCCGTATCCTGTTCATGCCTTTATGCTACTGGCTTTGTTCTCAAGCTAGCAGGCTGGCTCCTATCCACTTAACCTCATTTTCAGTACAGTAGTTAGGATTTCACTGTAATAGGTTGTCGTGGTTTAATCTCAGCCAGCAATAGCCACTGGCTCACTCCCCCTCAGTGGTATGGGGAGAAAATGGAAAGGGTGAAAGTGAGAAAACTCTTTGGGCTGAGATAAAGACAGTTTAATAGGTAAAACTAAAGCCATGCATGCAAGCAAAACAAATCAAGGAATTAATTCACCAATCCCAATGGGGAGGCAGGTGTGCAGCCATCTCCAGGAAAGCAGGGCCCCATCAAGTGTAATGTGACATGGGCAGACACCATCACTCCCAAGGTCCCCCCCTCAGATAGTGTGAGATAACTTTCTGGTCAGCTGGGGGCAACTCTTCTGGCTGTGTCCCGTCCCAAGTCCCTGTGCACTCCCAGCCTCCTCGCTGGTGGGGTGGCGTGAGGAGCAGAAAAGGCCTTGATTCTGTTTAAGCACTGCGCAGCAATAACTAAAACATCCCTGTTATTAACACTGTTTCCAGCACAAATCCAAAACACAGCCCCATACCAGCTACTCTGAAGAAAATTAATTCTATTCCAGTGAAACCCAGCAAGCATATACTTCAGCAAGTCATTTAGTTCCAACCAGAATGTGCCAAGAAACTGAGAAGACACTCTTTCCCTGAAAGTTGTTGCCAAATTATTCACTCAGACTGCTTACAAACTGAGCGTGATTTGCTCTAGGTTCCAGCTACCTGTTCCTTCTGCCTTCTCTTTCTCCCTTGTAAAAGATCTTTTAATATCTAATCTATTCCCTTATATAATTACACCATAATCCTCTTCTTCTGAGTGTCTGTTGGATAAAGTAAATTCATCGAGCTCTGTATGAATATCACAAAAGACTTTTCCAGTAGTTGCAAAATAATTTTTATATGATCTCCAGCATGTCAACATCCTTTAGAAAATGTGGACATTGCAAATAGAATTCAAATAATCTAAATTTAGCTATCTAAAACACAGGTGTCTTGTCTAATGTAATAGTTCTGGCTCTCTATCCAGTCAACAAAGTGAAACAGACAGTGCCAGGAGACAATTAATACCACCTTGCTCAGGCATCTAGGAAGGCTGGATGCCCTATGAAGGTGTCTAATTGAATGCACAGGATGTCTGAACAGCACAGGATGTCTAGTTTAGACTATATTCCTTTCTGTTAAATCATGAGTGCTAGTTGAGATGTGTAGCAACAGAGAACTGTACAAATTCTCATATCAAGAAGAGAAGACATCACCGCCCACTCATTCTACTACTAATACACCCATCAACAGAAGTAGATCGTTCCACTTGGAATTTACATTCAATTGCTCCTTTGCTACAAGCACAAAATCCATTCTTAGAGTCACATTTACAGCATACGTTCACACATTCTGTAAATAAGCCTATGTACTCCCAGCTTCTGGATATCGGTGGCTTTTTTTAAATTCAGTTGTTACAAAAATTCATGCTGCGTAAAGAAGATCAGTTTCTCAGACAGCTCCGTCAAGACTCCCTTACCACGGTGTCCTTCTTATTGTCATACGTGTTTTGCAACTCTTCATGCTGGTCTGGGCCTAGAAATGCAATATACACTGGGATGCAGGGTGCTGTCAGTAACATTCACAGTGATGTCCCTGCTTTGGAAAGATTACAAAATAAAAAGTTCATCTGTTCATCATTCATTGCAAATGGTGTAATGTGATATGTGAATTCGTGC
>VZTH01006306.1:0-20165 GCA_013397815.1 Aleadryas rufinucha
CCGCTGCCCGGGGAGGCGAGAGCGGCCGGGCGGCACCGTCCGTCGCACCGCCCGCCGGGGCGGTGCTTGCGGCCCGCCGGGGCTGGCCGTGCACAGCAGCCGGGATGCACCCGGCAGAGACTGGGGCATCCCTCACACCTGCCTCGGTCATTTCGCTTCTCTCTGCAGCCCGGCATTAACCGGAGCCGCGAGGGAGGCAGGAGAGAGGCCAGAGGCAGCCGGGCTGCCCAGGGCCAGCCGTACCTCCACAGAGGCGGAAACATACCCCCACTCCACGGAGGGAAAAGCACACGTTCTGGGGCAACACACATACCATCTTCCCAAGGTAGTGTGAAACCCTGCAAAATAATAGAATAATATTTTAAGAAGCAGATGGAGCTCCTTGACAGTAGTTAGGGGTTTTGCTCGTCCACGACCACCCTTGCTCAGCCTTCCAGGATTGGTTGTTGGTTCAGGCAACTCACCCCTTTGTAAAGAACGAACCCTTGAACAAGAAAGAAATGCACACCAAGGGTGCCCTGGCCCCTGGGCTGATGTTGGGTAAGAAAATAACATGCATGGCCAGGAGGGTGGGAGAAGTGGGTTCCAGGTAATAGGTTTTATCAGCTGCTCGTGGGGAGAGGTGGCAGCCCTTCTGCCTCCAGTGTATGCTGAGGCCTCCGTGGTGTAGGGGATGGCCCAGCCTGAACAGAGGAGGAGGGCTGACCCCGGCAAAATGTACATTAGTAAATGCCAAATACCAGTGAGAACAGCTAGAGGGGGAAGCATTTGAAACATTCTTTTTATGGGATTGAGAAGGGAGTGGTTTTAATTTTTGGGGGATCTAACCACTGTCTGTAACATGCACTTACATGACAGCAAGAGTCATCTTTCAATCCTGCATCATTAAGAACAGTTTCCAAAACATTACACTCTATAGCAGATACGGGCTCTTAGATGCTTTCTTAGTCATATTATCAAAGCATTATCCAGAGCCCATGAGAAAAGCCCAGGGAAAGTACAGATGCATCAGACTTACAATTATATTAGCATAAGGCAGAAAATGTCCCCTTGTGAAAAGGGCTGACATAAAATGTATGATTATAGAAACAGATGAACAAAAGGTTAGAGTATTATTTTAGACAGTACCGGGCTCAGTACCTGCTTAAGGAATTACAACAAACATACATCACTTAAAGTCACAAAGAAACAAACTAATGTTCAGATACATAAATATTTTTTACCCCCAATACTATACATTATTTTTAGTAAAGGACTGATTGGAATAGAGTAACAGCTCCTCAAGAATAGTATTAAATCATCAACCAACCAACTTGCTTTGCCTCTACTGTGATTTTAGCAGCTGTACAGTCATATTGAACTTAATCTTTCACCTCCTAGAACAACTGGCATTTGCAACTTAGACAAGTTTAATACATTTAGCACATTAATAATGAAAGTCCTATGGAAAGGTAGAGAGTTAACAAATAAAACCAAAGCTATTTGTGTGTGCTAATAGTTAATTGTCCAGCTTCTATCACACAGCTATCTATTGACCATCAGAACCATTTCCTCTTAGTAGGCTGCTCAGCAGCAGACTGAGCTCAAACAGCTCTGACAAAAGCTTGTCTGACAGCAGCAACAGCTTTCAGCAAGACATACACAGGAAGACAAACCTCAGTCTTCTAAGCATTTCCAGTGAATTTGGCTTGACTCTTCAAGGTTATTGTATGCCAGAGAAAACTTTTCTGCAGACTTTTCTGAGAGATCCTGTAGAGGATGAGTACAAAAACCCTAATGCAAGAAAATCGTGCTGGGAGTGTTGTTACACACTTGCCAGGAGAGTTTTATTTGCATCAAGCTATGAGAGGCCATGTTAAGTCACCAATCCATTTAGATGTGCTCCTGTACAGTTGAACTCTTGGTCTTAGTGTCTCCATCAGGGATGTATTTTTTTTTTCCAGACTTGAGATCCTCAGGCAATTTTTCTAAGCAGGCTCCAAAGTATTTTCTACCTGGCTTGCTAAGGTAAGAGCAATATACGTGTTATTCATTCCAGCATGTACCTTAGAAATAACAATTGACACATCTTATACTTTAAAGGAAATGCATTCTCAACTTGCCCTTCTCTCTGCCAACACTCAGCTAGTGACAGCTCTCTTCCTATCTGGTTGCAGTTTTAGTACTTGGGAAATGGTGAACTAAAAGTTAAAACTAAATGTAGGCCACAAGCTGAAAAGAGAGTTAATTGTTGGTAACTTGACAGTCTGACTGTGCCCGTCCTGGAGCACAGTGCTTCACTGTTCATCCTCAATATCCCTATTCATGTTTGATTTCCATCAAAAGCATTAACCATCCACTCTCCCCTACAGACCGCATTTCAAACCAAGATTTCATACTCCTTTCTGCATGGTTTTGCATATTGCATTGGTTTATACTGCTCAAGAACTAAAAATACTACAAAAAATAAAAATCAGGTTTTAGTAAGCACACCACTTCAGTAGCTGAGGACAGCTTCCCTACAAGCTAGTGATATGCAAGGACTCATTCTTTTGTTATATTTAAAATACAAAGATTGAACTTAACTGATCAGTTTACAGATTAATGCTATGCATAAAATGCAGTGCATTTAGGGAGATGGCATACTTGAAGATTTTTCAGCATCCTCCATATATTGAGCACATACCATTAATCAAGCAGGAGATAGTTTCACATTATAAACTACATTACAGCATACCTTACATTTTATTAGTGCAAGAGTATAATTTCCTAGATAAGATATTCCCTGTTAGCTGCCACTGTCTCAGAGCTGGCTGACAGAGGGACCCACTTGTTTTAATTACTGCATTCAACTTTTATCTAGACAGCAGCAATAGGTATCCATTTACAAACCAAGTACTTTGCAGTATATTAAAATTTGTAATACACCCTCTTACCCTAAGATAAGGGTAAAAGATCTTACCATATTTGCCAAGGTCTATGTTGGATTTCAAGGTTCATCTTGGTCTACACCTAGTTTCTGAAGCGTGCCTGTAGATTTTACCCTTTTGAGACCAACACAGTAAACTGAAATACTAAACAAATGCTATAGGAAATGAAGATCAGACTGTAGCTGAGTTGGGTCAGTATGCTCTGTTACATACAGCTGTTTTAAAGTTCAGTACCATCACAAAATTCCACCTAATATGCATTAGAAATTATCTCTAGAACAAAAGAACTGCTTAACTGGCAGCCTGGTATGAAGATTATCTTCAGCATGAGAGACAGTTCGACATCTGCATTCCTGTATTTTTTCAGTCACTTGATTCTTTGCGTATCGGGGAAGAATGATAAAATTCTTTACAACGAAGTCTTGTACAAACCTGAGCACAACACATCCACATTCTGAAAACGCTCTACAGCTGAGCGCCAACAGCACATTTTCAGGTACTGAAATATTCTTACAGTATCTATGCCAAACATGAGTTACAACAGTCTTGAGAAACAAATCAAACTAAGGAAATAATCCCATTACATACTGATAAAGGACAGTTAAAAGGAACTGAAGAAACAGGCCATTCCCTTGTTTATAACCACTTAAATTTTATTTTACAGTATATTTGTGACATTTTATGTTCCTATAACCAAAGATCAGGGTTGTTTACAAATATAATGGCTGCCATTTGATGTAAACTATTAAAAAGTGTCTCTAAATATTAAAATTTTACATCATGATTTTGTTTTATTAAACTGAATTACTCTTTGTGCCATCAGTTATTAGTGGAGAGGAACTAATTTAAGCAAAAATAGTTTTCAGAAATTAGATGTAGAAACTGAGAAGCCTGGATAAGATTTCAAAAGACCACTCTCTCGTCACTGTAAAAAGGAAGAAAGTGAATTCATTTACTGAAATTGCAATGAAGAGTCAACCAAGTCCATTTGTATTAAGGCTTCTTTACATATTATTGAATCCCATCATGCCTTTCATATTTCCAGCAGCACCTTGTTGAAATTGTCTCATCATTGACTGCAAACCGGCCATGCCACCTGAAGAAAATATATGAGAACATCAATGTGTTAATTAACTCTGAAGCACGGCTTTCTTGCTTGAGGCATCATTACTGTACACACACTATTCCAGTAATATACAAAAGCAGAAGCCCAAGACTGTCAAACTAGGTTTAAACAGCTACTGAAAATAAAAGATGGAGTGAGTAATTACAGAAACGTCTGCAAAACACCAGGCTTTAAGTAGGTTTTAAGATGACTCGTGTATTAAGAACTAGACAAGAGAAAAAACCTTGATGGAATGACTATTACCAATTAGTAAGGTTCAGGTATGGGGGTCCTTATTTAAAGCTGCTCTTGTCAAATTTAATTACTTGAGGCAATCTTAGAAGAGAAGGGAAGACTAGGAAGATTTGTTTTACCACAGACATCCTTCAAGTCATCACTATTCCCAGACACCATTCCAATTGCTCATTTTGAGAGCTGAATCCAAATGAAAAGCTGAATCCAAATGATTAAGCATGGCTAAGTGCAAAGCATCTGGACTAAATTTTCTGATTTTTGTTAGAAAACCCTAGAAATACTTAATACTGATTATATAATGCAGATAGTCTCCCATCCCTCTCCTCACTTCTGTATTTCAAATGCTCCACCATAATTGGCAGTCCTCTCTTCAAGCTATAAAAAGTCCGTACATACCCATATGATGAAGAACTCTTGGATCCATCATCTTTGCCATCTGCTGGTTCAGTTTGGCCAACTGAGATGGGTTGACGTTCTTGGACATATCACCACCTAAATAAAAGAGCAATCATAAGAAAGTAGATTAACATGTGGGGCTAGAAATAAAATAAATCCAAATGTTACCTCCTAATTCTAGATTCAAATCAATGAGTCCATTATTAGAAGTTACTACATCAGCCACTTAAAAGTCCATTTAGGATCAACAGTCCCTGCACTCCACATAACAGATGGAAGTGTTAGTACTGTAGCAGTAATCAAGTCTGCATTGATAGAAATACAGCAGCTTTCCTTGCTAAGTTACACATCAGTGTTATGAAGAGCAGTGCAGCTCTTACCAGTCACATAAAAGAACTTTCAAACATCATGAAAATGAGTGAGCTACAACTCACTTTCTCCTCTCCCTAATCAGTATTTTCTCATTTCCTCTGTGTTCACACATCAAGTGACCTCCCCACCGAGTTAAAAAATTTTAGGGTGGGTTTTTTGGTGTTGGTTTGGGTTGTTTGTTTGGGGTTCTTTTACCTTTGAAAAGCCCTTTGATGCCTCCCATCTTTTTCACCATCTGTGCAAACTTAGTGTATTGGGTCAAAAGCTCCTGAACATCTCTGGTAGAAACACCTGAGCCTCTTGCTACTCTTTGGATTCTTCCTGGCTGCTTACTGAAAACTTTGGCACCATCTGTACTGTCAAGTTCTGCAATTACAGTGTGGAAAAGAAAAATCCATTGAGTTACGTAACATTAAAAACTGTTACAATTGGTAGCAAACCTGTTCTTATTGTTGAGAATTAAATTTTGAGCCAGAGAATAAAAACCTAGTTTTAGAAGTGACAATGCAAACTTTTACATAAATCATTCAGACATAATATTCTAGGAAGTAGTATTAAAAAGCTCTTATATTCATATGTTAATCACCATGATAGAAAAAAAAGCTGTGTGAATAAATTATACTCTCAGGATACTTGGTCTTAAGCCATATTAATGGGTTTAGCACAAGGGTAAGAGCATACTACTGCAGGAGTTATGGGTGGATTAGGAACAACACTTTCAATTCCAGAGACCAGGCTATGTCACCAAGTAAATTTGAGGGTGGGTAGGAAAAAAGACAGCAATGCCAGATTAAAGATTATCATACCTTTTTAATTTGCAAGTATGGCATTAATAATTTATGAACAGTTAAAATACAAAAAATAAAAATATATTCATTTCCAATAGAATGGAAAGTATTCAAAATCCCACCTACTCTACACAGGACAGAGCAGCAACAGGCAAAGTATCTCTAAATATTTAGATTTATTAAGAAATTTGGAGACACATGTACTCCTTGCTATTTCAAAGAATGTTAAATTCTTGTCATTTTCTGTCATTGTACATGCTACAATATTGTCTTTTTGTTTCCAGAAAGATCTCTCTAAATAAGCTTGTTCAACAATCAAGAAAAAAATAGTGGGTGAAATTTGTTTTACCTTGATCATTCATACTGTCCATTATAGTCATGAGTTTCTTTAGCCTTGCCATTGATTCCTGTTCATTGCCTTTACTCATGAAGTCAGTTCCAAAACCGGGGATCATGCCCTTGTTTTAAGAATGGAAAACAAAAGCTGTGTCAGAGTAGGCAAAGCTGTAACTTTAATGAAGCAGAAGAAATATAGACAGCAACTGTTAGTTCAGTAGTTACATATTGCAGCAGGCAAATCGCTTCACCTTTTTGAAAAACATAGAGCACAGATTATAGCATAAATTTCAATCAAGAGTTTTAAGTTTACAGAAATTTGTCAAATATCAATGAAAATCTGATAAAATTATTTTGGGGATAACTAACCAAGATCTGACTGAATGGTCCCATTTTCATGATGTTTTGGAATTGTTCATACATATCTCTTAATGTAAATTGACCTGAAGCACAACAACAAAAGAAAAGTTAGCAGAAGTCACACTAGCATTTTGGTCTTACTCTCCTTTTTCAATTATTCTTTGTATTTATAAGGTAAATACTACACTACATAGATAAGTGGATAAATAAACCTCTTCACTACTAATATGGCTAAACAGTTTCAGATGGCACATGCTGAACCATTAAGCTAGTTATTCTGCAGTTATAGTCTGACAGACATATCATTTGGAAAACACAACTCAATTTACTTGGCTGCCACATTTACTAGAGAAAGAATAACCATTCTTCACTGTGCACATGAACAAGTTGTTTGTGTCTGCACACAACACAAATTAACTCAGTGGTCTCCCTCACAGAGAGCCTGCCACAGTCTGGTCACTGTAATGCATCTGCTATTCAGGCCTTGGGAATAACTTACCATGTTTTAGCTTTTCTATGAGTGCTTCGTTATCATCCAGCTTTAACTCATTTACTTTATCTATCAATCCTTCAATATCACCCATACCTGGAAAAAGAAAACAGCTCTGAAATTAGCATTAAAAAGATTACACTTTGACTTTCCATTATCCAGTTGAGAGTGTCTTTTAAGTACAGTTGTACATAGGACATACCAAGCAGCTTGCTGATGAAAGGCTGTGTTTTAAAGGGTTCAAAGTCATCTATGTGCTCGCCAGTTCCAATAAAAATAATAGGACTCTTTGTGGCAGCAACTCTGCAATAAAATGTATTTTATGAAATGGCTTCTCAAATACCATCTATCTTTTGTACCATCTATTAACACAATCAGATAGGCATCATCAACACTATGCATTCTGTCTGAAGTATCTGCCTTACTCCTCAAACTATTAATGAAAAAACATCCAGCACTCAGATGTTTAGCTCAGAGTAGTTTAAAAGATTTTTCTCTAATTAGTACTTTATGAAACACAAACTTGTTTGGAAAAAATCATCAACAGAAATAGAAGTTGCTTATTTTCATTGCTGAGTTTAAGAAACTTGAGCGGAAAGAAAGAAAAACAAATAATCTCCAGTTTATCCTAATACTGGGATATTACTGATACATATACTGATACTAATGATAATACTGTCAGATGACAGGCATTGATTACAATTTCTTCAAGGTACCTCATACAAAAGAATCTCATTTTCATCACAGGAAAAAGTTCAAACATAAGAAAACTCAGAACCTTTCCACCACATTGGCACTAGGTTTTAGATAAAACTCAGCTTCCAGTCCACATACAGTACAGATCAAACACAGCAGACTTAAGGCACACAAGCACATAACTAGAACAAGAGCAAAATGAAAATACCAAAAGCTTTAGCCTTCCAACATTATGCTATATATAAAGCAAAATACATATGGCAGTTTAGGAACTCTAACACTTCAGATCAAAGACAGTGATTTAGTAAGTCAGTGTCAGTCAATTTTGACTGTTTTGAAAAATCATCTCAGCTCCATACAAGCTATATCACTGATAGGCAGCTGGAACAATCACATAAGGCTGAAGATAAAATCTAACGTCTTCTAGTCCATACTCTACCAAGATACAGCACGTGGGAAGTCCAACAAGAACGGAATTCAGGTAAGTATGACCGCAGACAACTTTTCACCAAGTTTCTGGACACTGACAATCCAGAAGTTTGATCTGCATCACAGTTTTAAGGTCGCTAGATATGATGAGGTACAGTTTTTCCCCATTTTGGAAAAAAACTCTTGGTATGCAAAACTCTTCATGTCAGTCATATCTACCGAGCCCAGATTTATGTTTTTGGAAAAATGCCTGATACACAATATGCAATGAATATTGCTTGATGCTGATTTCAGAAGAGAAAAGTCTGACCTGTGACAATACACACTACTGTATTGAAAATACATCATATCATCTGATTCTGATGTTAAGTATCAATGGGAGAACCTACCCACCAGAAGAAGGGTAAGAATCTAAGTGTGACTGTGACTGACAGATTCTGTGCAGTGTGACAGTGACACTTAGAACAGGTTTCTGCGAGACACAAGCACATTTTGCAGCCGGCTGCGCATGGCCAAATGTTGGACACTATTACAGCACAGTACTTACGCACTAAGAGCTCCACCTCCTTTGGCATGTCCATCAAGCTTAGTAACAATAACAGAAGCTACATCTACTTTGTCTTTGAAAGCTTTAGCTTGAGCTTCACAAGCTTGGCCAATGGAAGCATCCATCACATAAACAATGTTATCTGGTTGCTAGGAGAAATGAGATACACAAAATAATAATATCCTGCTTTACAAAACAATGTTCATGCATTATTATTATTATTATTATGTATGTTCAGTAGCAGAACTTACTGCAGTAACAGTATATAACAGCTGTATGCTAGAGTTCAAAACAGGACCACTGTTTTATCAACAATATTATCTAAGGACCATTTAAAAAATCCCAATGCTGTATGATTACATGATTTAGCTACAACATTAAACATTACAATTTAATACGTTTGTGCTTATTAGTTATGTTTCAAGTGACTTTAGCCAGTATCTTGAGCCAATAAGCTAATTAGTGTCTACAATTAATAGCTAACATCTTCCATTTGGTTTTACGTTCAGATATTTAAGACATCCATTCCTCTAAAAACAAGTTAGCCATTAGCAGAAATTGTGTGGGAAGCGTCATATTGTCATGCAAGACCACAGAATCAAACAAATAGCCAGACTTTTTAAACCCATAGAAACACCAGCTTCATTTACATATCAAAAATGTTGAAAGTTACCAAATCATCATCATCTGTTTCAGTGCAATTATTTGTGACAATCACAGAAAGTTTAGTATTCATAGTTCAAGGACACCAGATCAGACTAGTTCTTTTATCTAGTTTTTCAATGCAAAGATCCTGAAAAGGAAAAGTTAAAGCAGGAATGGCAGTCTGGTTATATGCAAGCATCCTTGAACAGAAGAACAGAAGAATTAAAACTGACACAAAAGTAACAAGCACTGGTCATTCAGTCCTTGCTTATTCATCTCTGTTTGTAATTTCTAATATAATCTAGGAGTTAAAGCAAAATGCACACAGATCATCAGAATAAAGATGAATCAATTGTCATCAAATGACCATGCCAAGTTACTGTACTTCTCAAAACTACTCACTATGGCATTAGCAACTTGTAACATCTCTTCAAACAAAGAGTCTTCTTGTTTGTGACGTCCACTTGTATCAACAATGATTATTTCAAAGTTTTCATTCTTAAATTTCTCAACACCTTCTGAGGCAATTATTACAGGATCCATTTCTGTATAACTAATCAAAAAGAGAAACAAAGAGACTCAGAATTTCGTCACTTGACTATAAACTTGTTAAGTATTAATCTATCTAGATTTCAAGGGGGAATTCCTCTTATGTCAAGCAAAAATTGGTTAAAAAAAATGCCTTCCTAAGCCATTTACCCTTACTGTTCAGTGAACCAAGTCACAAAGACTGAAGTCTGTCCAGCCTGCTGGAAGCTGCAGTAAGTTCTACTACACCTGCCCTCAAATAAGATTTAGCTGAGCATCTAGCAGCTCACCTCCAGTGAAGCTTAGGGGAAAGTTATTTACTGCTTTATAAAAGCCATTTTAGGTCCACCTCTGCCTCTATTTGATAATAAAAATTAGGCATCCAAAAATAATATCCTTTCATCTGTGAGATACTTCCTGAAAATCTGGTCATGTCTGGTAAAAGTCTATGAACTGCTATACACTGAGTAAGCACTACAGGGAATTATTCTTGGACACCTGACCTCTTCGTACACTATCCTACCTGCTACTCCTGGCAGTATACTGAACTGGGCAGAATTTTCATCTGATCAGAGCAAGTATTACTCAGAATATATTGCTAAAATGAAAGAAATTAGGCAGTGCTAGATGGGGTTTAGTGCAAAATGTTCAGTAAGGAACGATACATAATTGGAGTTGAATTGTTCTCCAAAGTGATTCTGAAAGATGCTTACCTCCCATAAAAGGGAATTCTTGCTTTTGTGGCATTCTGCTTTAACTGGTCAAAAGCACCTGTAAGACAGGTATAGTCAAGGGACTACTTAAGAAAATCTGCAAATATTATAGAAAGAGAACTACATTATTAAAGTCTGTGTTACCTGCTCTGTATGTGTCTGCACATATTAAACAAGTCTTCCAGCCTTTCCTCTGATAGAAGTATGCTAACTGTGAAATGAAATCCAAAACAAGTAGTTACACCAAAGTCCCACTGACATGACACTTCTAACACCTTGTAAGTCACACACAGAGGACACGAAGTCAAGCCAAGCCTTTCTATAACTGAGGCCACAGAGTAAGATTGTTCACATCAGCATGGCCATTATTTAGAAAATCATGTTATAAATAATTATTAATGGCAAGATGAAAACACCTGCTTGACTCTGCATGTGATTTCAATTTCTTGAAATGACAATTTCTAGGAATGACTACAACTTAAGTTCCCATTTTACTAACTCCTGAATTCTTCTTACTGTTAATACTGCAGATTGGACCAGGATGTAGAAACTACCCAAAGCAATACTTCAATATCAAGTACCATAATGGCTACAATTTGTACAGCTCTATGTTTCTGTATTTCCAGAGGAACAAAGATATTTCCCTTGAAAGAACATGTTTTAAAGTAGTGGATAGAATCCTTAACCTTCTTACAACACTTAGCTTCACCTGTGCTATGTACATTCACAAAACACTTGACTGACCAAAGACAAATGTTCAAAATAAAGTTCACCTACAGAACCACTAAGAAAGTCTTCTGAAGTCAGAGCAGGTTATACTGAATTTATCACTATGTGTAAATCTCAAAAGCAGATGACAAAAAACAACAAAGATGCATCTTTATCCACAAGGTAATTTCTCCTCACAACTTGGAATGTATCCAGCTCTGTCTTGGGGTGAATGATGAGCAAGTCAAGAGCTTATGGTTTAAGATAAAAGGGCAGATTAGTGAGGGTGATGTGGTGGGTGTTTGTTACAGGCCACCTGATCAGAAGGAGCAAGTGGATGAGGCCTTCTACAGGCAGCTTGAAGCAGCCTCAAAGTCACAGGCCCTGGTTCTTGTGGGGGACTTTAACCACCCTGACATCTGCTGGAGAAGCAACACAGTGAAGCACAAATCATCCAGGAGGTTCCTGGAAAGCACAGATGACAACTCTCTGTCACAGGTAGTAGATAATCCCACAAGGAATAGTGTGCTGTTTGACTTTACACTAACAAACAGGGACGGCCTTGTTGAAGATGTGGAGATACGTTGATTCAGAGCATTTCTTTTTTAGCCTTAAAAAAATACAAATGCAATTTTTCTCAATGAATCTGGGACTGGAAAAGGTTTCATATCACTCACTTATACTTAACTGAGATATCTAATACAAAGGCCAAATTCCACTGGTTTTCCTAAGTAAGTAATGGAATGAGCATCCATTCTTAGTACTAGTATTAAACCTAGAAAGCGAATTACAATGTTGTGGTTTAACTCCACAAAGTAAAAGGACAAATAGAAAACCTCTCTTATCCATATAGGGTATTGTTTCATCAAGAGTTTATTTTAAAAAATTTTGAAGGAAGTCCTACAAGCCATAAATTGCCCCAAAAGAATTTTACTTTGAACATTCATCTCATCTCAGAAACCACTCTGCATACATATCTCTACCTGGTAGTGAGTAAGAGCTTTCCTACTAACAAAAACAGCACAGACCACAAGCCAATCATTGGACTACCTAAGCAGTCCAATGACCACCAGCTTCCCCAAGGAAAAAACAAAGCAACAAACAAAAAACCATGCAAAGAGATTCATTGCACGTTACCTTTGAACAAGTTGTTGTTTTACCACTTCCTTGCAAACCAACAAACATTATAATATTCTGTTTTCCTTTGGTAGGTGTCCATGCCTTGACTCCAGGATCTACAAGCTAAAGAACAAAGAGTACCATAGGTAGCAGAACCAAATTTCAAAAGCACAGAACAGTTGGTGTCACAGTCATGATAGGTGCCTGGTTTCATATTCAAAGGAGCAAAACAGTTTTTGCACATTGTCATCTTAATTTGGCTTTGATTCTTGCTGATTTACAATGAACAGCAACAGCCCGTGCAAGATATCTATAGTATATAATGTTCTGCATAATAATTCTGCAACATTAACAATTCTGTTAATTTCTTTCCAACACGAAGCACGGTCAGGGTGGCCTGTATATATGGCCCAAGGATAACAACCAACACAGAAAGGTGACCTCTGCCCCTCTGTCACTGCTCAGGATGGGCTTCTTCCAGTAAGAATCCTACAGCACAGAAGGCTTTTTAGGGTTGCTGCCTCACTTGTGAAATGAGTAGAAGGTACATACATTCCTGAGAGCCACCATATGTCTGGGCACAGACTACGGAAGAACAAATGACTACACTGTTAACTGCACAGAGGGCAGAATACAGATACCCAAGTCCTGATTTGACCAAGCAGGCAGATTAAGGAGAAATGTTGCATTGAGCTGCTGGGTTGTTACTTAACACTTTTCCAAAGGCTTATAAGTAGTCTGAATACCAGGGTAGCAACGGTGTGTTCTGGGACAACCAGAGACAGTCTAGAAGCTAGCAGTACTTTACTCTTGTCTTTACATTTCAATTGAAGAATAAGAACAATTGAACTTAAAGCTTAAACTGAAGTTAGTTTGAGAAATGCCCAGGATGTAGTTTCAATTAGAATACTACTGTTTGCAATAGTAAGAAGCCTCACATCAGAAAGCACAACTGCAGGTACCACATAACCACCTAAAAGCTTGGCTTGCTACTGCACTACTTCCAAGCCCAGATTGTACAAGGAAAGTGATGCAATGCAGAATTTTGAAGTCCTACCTTAACAAGCTCTTTAAAGACTGCATGCTGGATCATTTTTCTTTTGTTAAGGCCAGATGCCATTTCTTCAAGATCAATTGCAGACCTGAGTTTAAGAAAACCACAAAACACTAGCATAACTGAAA
Source organism: Aleadryas rufinucha (assembly GCA_013397815.1). Classification (NCBI taxonomy): domain Eukaryota; kingdom Metazoa; phylum Chordata; class Aves; order Passeriformes; genus Aleadryas; species Aleadryas rufinucha. Next base: position 13,579 of record VZTH01006306.1, read on the forward strand.
CCATCACTTGAACCTAATAATAGACAAAGTTTTTGCATCTGCAACAGCACCCTGATTTGTTCTGAGTTTTCAGATAGGATGTACTTAAGAAATGACATGCACTGGAGACATTCTTATGCAGAGGACCAAAACAGGTGTCTAAAATGCATCTTTCAGACGTGCATTTACTTAAATTACACATCTGAAAAAAGGTAAGGTTAACAGTACTAGTCACATACACAGATCTATTTATAGCCAGCACAGAACATGTGAAGATGATGTGTCTTAGGAAGTAATGAAGAACTTGTTTATCAGACAAGTCAACTGACAACAGCAACAGATTTTTGAAACAAGCCTGTAACAGCAATAAATGGCTAAATGTGACCGAAGATTCTTTTGATGGAACTGGCTAAACATTTAATTCAAACAGTTCCTTTCCTGTTAAAAGTCAACTGTGTGTGTCTAAAAAAAAACCCATCATAAAAAGTTACAAATTAGTTGTTCTTTTGTAAACTCAAATTACAACTTTTACAAATACCAAAAGTTAAATGCATTTTAATTATTTCACTTACTTGACATTTTCTCTGAGTTGCTTCACAAGTTTGATATTAACATCAGCTTCCAGTAATGCTGTACATACTTCTTTTAACATAGCATTTAAAACCTTTGGAGTATAAAGGAAAAATTAGAAAAATTGTTTTACAATGCACAGAGATTAACTAGGCCACTATTACGTCAAAATAAGAATGTGAAAATCTATTTATGATATAACCATGGCTTTCACAAATTAAATGCATGTAGTCCTGTCATTAAATAGACTGTCACAAAAAAGTCTGTGCATTTGTTCCTATGTAAATACAATTTAAATCTGAAAGGGTAATACTGAAAGAGAAGGATTCTCAGTTGTAAGAATTGCACACTATGTAACACAAACACCAAACACTTTCTATTGCATTATGGCCAACAGCTCATATGGCAGCAAGACTTCCTAAACGTCCCTCTGGGTACTCCTTAGAGAGTACACAAAAAAAATCTATCACAACACCATTTCTGTAAATAACAGTATTCCTTAGCTGCAAGATGGACACCCTGCTACCCGCATTTTCAGAAACTGGACTGCTGCTCTGATTGTATGCCTTTTAGGCAAGCGGGTGCCTCAGGTAGATACCCTGTTTATTCTGAGTTTTCAAAGTCTTGAACAGAAAGATTTTTCTGAAAGGAACACTTGCATAAATGACCTCATTTTCACATCTTGAGCTCTTGCAGGATAAAAGTTTCCATTGCTGAAAAAATTTAATTGGGCTGTATTTGTTTCCGTTAAGGATTTTTTGTCTCCCAGCAGAAGACATATTATAAGTTTTTCTCTATGCATAAGTTCTAACCCCACAGCTCTCAACGAGCCTACTTTTTAGTTACTTTAAGCCACCCATCTTACCACCTGAAAAGAGTTTCTAGCAATCTATGTACTCAGAGACACTCTGAAACCATCACATTAGTTTTCCATCTTGTATTGCACTCCTATGACAGAACACACCTAGTTATAATTTCAAACTCTTAATTAGAAAAATACAGACCATACCAAGCCAAACAAACTTCCAGAACCACGTACTGGCTTGAATATAAAGGTAGCAAATGCAAAACATCCCTCACATTTCAGACAGCAAAGCTTACATTGAAACATATTTGTTCTTCCACATTTCAGCTTCTAGCAGCCTAGTACACATCTCCACAGTCTGCCTGCACACGCACACAAAGCAGAGCGGGTACCTAACTTCCATCCAAACTTAGGTACCCATTGCCCCTCTCCAGCATTACCTCCACAGAACACTAATCTCCCTAAGTACAGCCACCAGGCTCAAGGACCCTTTGGCCATGGGACCCACTATGTCTGAGGTGATGACCCATGTATAAATCTAGTTTTAAGTTTTGGCAGTACTCTTGATGTCATCCCGCAGTTTGCAGTTTTGCAGTGTTTTCAGTTCTGTAAATAGCTTCTCATGCACTTTCTGTAAACATGGCCATGTTCTGTTAACTGCCTCTCATGTTGTGTTAGCTGTCTTCCATGCTCTACTGACTATCTTTCATGTTTTGCTAACCGCCTTTCATGTTTTGGTTATTGTCTCTGATGTTTGCATTCCTTTAGTTATGTGACAGACAATTTTATTGTCCAGTGAAATTGAGAAGAGGAGAATTTCACCCTCCAATCCGCAGTAGTTTCTAAGAACATATAAATAAAGACTGAGAGCAGAGGTCAGCCCCCTTCTTCTTCCTGGCCTCTGCTCTAGCTGGTTTTCTCCTGAGAATCCATGTCTCGCGTGCTTATTTCATGTCCAAGAGCGACACTCTTAAGGGGTTAAAACCTCTAGAAGAAATTTTACTTGAAGGAAAAAAAAGTCTAGGGAAAACAACAGCCTACTTCAAGCTTCTCATCAGCCTTTGAGAACTTTTTCTCAGAACTTTTCAAGTGTTAGTGCCACCACATTTGTACACTACATACCTCTTCATTGATAATCGTAGCATTGCTCAGTGAGCGCAATGCTGAAGTTATTTTTCTTCCAAGATCTGCCAGAACCATTTTGGCGGCTTCAAGTACGACTCAGAAGGATCTGAAAAAAAATTTAAAAATGAAATTTTAAACTAGTTGAAGCTATGACATCACAAATTAATTATTCAAGTAACTTTTGGGTAAGAATCCTGCTTTGCTTTCTAGAAAGTGCACAAGTTTTACTTTTTAAAGTTATTTTTAGGAAATATTGGCCTGAAGTTAATTTTAGGCAATCCTGATGGCCTACTTAGAGAGATACCACACTTCAATTAGGAAGGATTTCACTGGGTAGAATAAATGCGCATTGAATTCACGATGAAAAAAAAACAGCCCAGACAGACTTCCAGAAAGAATGCTAAATGCTTTTTATCCTCTTATCAGCAAGATGCGACATGACAGAATAAAATCAAGCAGAATAGCCTAGAAACCCTGCATCCTGCAAAGACAGTATGACCAGAAGCAAAATATTTTGCTAGCACAATTCAACATTATTTATCAGTTGCATTTTATCCAGCTTCCACTACATCAAACTGAATTTCCCATTTCAGTAACCCTACAAACATACTTGCATTTTAATAAGCAAAATTCATATTGAATTTTTTAATGGCTGTATTGGAAAACCAGACTATTTTTGTTCACTAGAAAAACAAATCATATATAAGCCTAAAGCATACCATAATTTACAGTTAGGAAACCATAAAAAGTTAATTTCTGAAAGGTACACATTCTAGTCAACATGCTAAACCACTCCACCCCCTATATAAGGTGGCAAGATGTTCAGGAGAACACACGGTAGAATCAGCAATCTAAAATTCTGAGTAAGGACAAACCAAAACTTGTCTGAAGAGCAAAAATTTGCAACACGACAGCTACTGCTGAAATGAAGAACTTCAAATACTTCTTGTTTATCTTCCACTTACACTGTTGCTTTCTTGTACTCAACTGAAAGTACTCCCTTGCTGATAGCCGAAATCAGAATCTCACATTTGACCTCCTCCTTTCAGAACTGAAAGCCAAGTTCCCAATAATGGGAGCCTCTGTAACCAAAACAGATGAGAGTTTCAAAGATTTTTGGGACTTTCCCCTGCCTCAAATGAGAAGAAAACAAAGAAGAAAGGCCAGTCCATTTACTGAAATGCAGAATGCACCACTAGTTACATTCTGATTTTATTTAAGAGAGAGGGCTCCAATGTGGCTAAGAAAGCAGCTCACTGTATACACATATCGAGATTTACCAGCTGCATAAACCCCAAAAAGCACTTCAAATGTGTTTATAAATAATAAAAGATATATTCCAGAAGAGCTAAAACAAGGCACTCATGTAAGCCAACCTCCAGATTGCTTTGTCTAATTGAGAGTTACTATTGTTACCAACTTGGCAGCTTAAACCAACAACGAAGCCCCAAAAACAACTGCCGGTCTAACCTACCCTTCCCTGATACTGAGGTCACAACGCAGAACAAAGTGTCCAGGAGCTTTAGAAGACGTAGGATAAATAAACCTAGTGTAAGTACATGAGTTGGGTAAGGCACATGACACAAATAAATATATTTACACATTTTAAATTTAATGTACATTGAATGTACAAGCAATGATATCCATTACCATGGCATCTCAATATTGATTAAAAAATTAGTCTGCGCTTCCTAAGGAACTTTGCCAGTAGAGTATTTGCAAACCAGTACACTAACAGAAATGGATGTCCATCTTCTTACATTGCTGGAAGGGGATTTCTACATGTTATCTGCAAGGTTTCCTTACAAGGCGCACAAGTCACATTGTTGCAGGATAATTCTAAAAAAGCACTATCATCAGTAGGCTCTACCAAAGGTCTCCGCAAAACAAATGTTCAAAACGTTTTCCAGGTCATTTTGGATAATCACAATGTGTAAGAAAAAACAAACCCCCAAACCTTTAAAAATAGTATTGCAACTCAGTAAGCTTTGAGCTGTTAAAACGGCAACCAATAACAAAACTTAACTATAATGCTTGGATATATCAGTGAAAAAAATGTGATAGGATGACCAACATACAGAAGTCATGCAAATACTCAATATTTAAAATTAGTTTCCAGAGTTCTACAGATCTCCAAATACAGAAGGTTAATTATTTCCTAATAAATGAATGTTTCTGCTGCAAAATTCCAAAAGCTTCTTCCAAGAGCCCTACAATAGGAATAATTCAAATCCTTTGCTAAGGAGATGAGTTTAAGCATTTTCATATAAACTGTTCTCATTAGCACATTAAGAAATCATAAGGCATCAAAATTTCTAAGGGCTGCCAAGTACAGAAATCAACAAAACTTGTGACACAGTCCATCCAAGTCGAGAGCCACACTCCAGACAAAAAGACATGCAAGATGTTTTAGCAGGTAGTCATCTTGGGTTGGCAGATAGCCAGAAGGGCATTAGCAGTAACTGCACTGCAGAATGTGTATGTGCTGAGCAGCCGTCGTTCTGGAGAGTTTAGCTCGAATGCAGCACCCCACAAACACACTGAGCAGGGCTAAACCCGGCGGGGCCCTCCAGGACACAGCCAGGCTGCCTCGAGCAGGCCTCGCGCTAAGCAAGGCCACGAGCTCTGCGCTGTCCGAGTCCCCTCTATCAGCAGCAGCCTGGGCACCTCCACACTGAGCTCCCAGGTCATCGTGCTGCTGCAGCCTCAAGACCTCTGTGCTTCAGCCATAAATGGGCATTTCAGGAATAAAGGGGCAGCAGAAATAGTGGGTGTCTTACTACGCCACAGCAAACCAGCAGTGAAGCAACTCTGAAGATACAGGCCACCCACCCCTGCCCACCCATCCAGCACAAACCTCCAACCAAATCTGTCTACCTAAACTAGCAATACTCTAATGCACAGGATTTTGAAAAAAATATAGGTTTAACAGGTGACAGCAGTTTAAACAGCTGCTTTAAAAGATAACGGCTGTTTAAAAAGATAACAAGCAAAAGGAACACTTAAAAACTGTACAATAAAGTTATACTACGTGTACACATACATGGATTAAGACCAACTGCAAGTCTAACACTGTAATAGAGAAGCGGCTGTTTCACAGGTGGTAATGACTTAAGCTACTGCAGCTACGCTCAACCTCAACTTACGAGTTTCCACCTTCTAAAATTACCCGGCTGACGACGGGAAGGCGCCCCCAAGGCAGCAACAGGGAACGGCTGTCTCTCTTATGGCCCAATGCCCTCGTTTTCAAGGGAAAAGAGATAAAGGCAGAAACTGGGATACGTGCCCGGTCGCTGCCTTTCCCCCAGGCACCCAGGGCTGGCCACGGACAGCGGCGGGACACCGGCTGGGCGAGTCCTGTCCCGATACTGTGGACAGCGGGGGCCGGGTCTGGGAGGCCCAGAAATGCTCCCGCAGAGCTCCCCCGGACTGAGGGCCCTGCCCGGCCTGGCTACCGCAGGACAGACCGCCGCCCATCCGCGGGGTCGGCAAGCCCTGATGCCTCCTCCTTCCCCGCCGAGACTGGGCCGGGGGTCCCTCGGCGTCACGAGAAACCGCTGCGGGTCGCGGTCTCGCTTACGGAGCAGCTGCGGCGGCAGCGCAAGCACTCACCGGGAGCGCGGCGCGGGGCCCGCGGGCGGAGCCGTGCCCAGCCCAGCCCGCCGGGGCGAGGCCGCCCAGCGAGACGCCGCTGGAAGCGCGAGGAGTCGCGGCCGCCTCCGACCAGGGAAACGTCAGCACTAGCCGTCGCCCCACAGGCCCCCGTTAGCTTCCGTTTCCGGGACGCGCGCGGGCCCCCTGAGCCGTTAAGGTGGTTCCGGGTTAACGTCCCGCCCGCACCCGGCGCGACACAGGCGGGAATCGGGCCACGCCACCTTAAGGCAGGGCGAGAGGCGCGGCCGCGGGCGGAGGCAGGGAGGGCGGAGCTCCTCCCCCGCGGCTACGCCATCAGCGGGGGGGCGGGGCCGGGCGCGGCGCCAAGCGGCAGCGCGAGCACGCGCCGAGAGGGGGCGCCTAAGGGTGGGACCGAGCATGCGTGAAGGGTCCCTTCCGGTCGGTGTCGCCCTCCCGCACGCGCACGCGCGGGTAGCGGGTGTGTGGGCGCGCA
>VZTH01006306.1:20179-70880 GCA_013397815.1 Aleadryas rufinucha
GTGGCCGTGCCGCAGCTGCCCCGGGTTCGGGCCGCGCTCGCCCCCTCCGGCGCGGCCTGGGTGCCGGTGCTGTGGCAGGGGCCGGCGGTGTCGCGGCGCGGGCGCGCCCGGCAGCGGAGCAGGACGGGCTGCGGAGTGACCCTCAAACTCCGCGGCGGCACAGGTCGTGCGGAGCCACCCTGCTCCTGCCGCACCCAGAGGTCTTTGGGTATTAGGCTTGTCTTGTTCAACTTCACACGTGTTCACAGGAGCCTTTCAGAAGTTTGGAAACAGCGGTTTGAGCTAATTTACAAACGCTACTTTCCCCGCTTGATGTCACCTTAAGTTAACATAGATTTCTGTTTACTCCCTTGTTTGTGCCTGGATATAATTTTATCAATGTGCTGCACTCAAGCATTTTGTGGCAGATGAAGAAGGGAAATATGGATCAGTGCAGAAGCTGTTAATTTGCAACTGAACGCAGAGGATGACACGGAAAACCTCAATATAGGCAGTGCATTAAAGCTGTAGGCACATAGGGCCATGCTGAATAAAGTCTAAAAGCTGGTTCGTTTCAGGATATATGTGCAGTTTGCCATTGCAGATAGGAATCTGGAAGACTCCTCCAATCTTGTGATCCAGTCCCAAGCATCCAGTGTGTGTGTGTCCTGTTTATTAATGATTGTCTCCTGGGATGGTAAACCTACCCTGATAATCATGTGTTAGGAGAAATTCCTCATACGATAGAATACTTCCCCAAGTCATGCCCTGCTGTGCGCGGGTTATGCTTCCTGTTTGGGTCTTTGTTCCAGCACTTCCACTTTAGGGTGAAAACAACTTCATAAGCCAACACACAGGGACTGTCGCACAAAGGCCACCTCTGACACCAAGAAGTTGTCCAGCTCTCCGGGTACTTGGAACTGCAAACTCACTGTTGCCCTGTGGCTTGCGGCTCCCACAGTCACTCAGATGAAGAGGCAGGACAGATCCTTCTCAGGTGGAGCAGGCCCTCTGCTGGATTTATGGGAAGGGAATCAGCTGGGAACAGCATTTACTGTCCGCAACAGGCATGCAGCCCTCCCACCCAAATGGGTACTTTCTTAGGAGAGACATTGCCAAATGTTGCAGAGCACCTGGGAGTCAGCTGTCATGAGTAGAGCAGAGATGGGATTCCCTAGAACTTGAAGGCTGAATTTTGATGGAAGTACTTAGTGTTAATTGCAGTTAAACATTCTTATTTTGTGTGTCTGTATGTACATATGCATACGCGTGTGTATATATATCTACACATGCATATGTCTGCATGTGTGTATAGACATAACGCTAGAGCAATCTGCTGTAAGTTCTTCATCCTTCCATTTTTGAGGTCTTGTCTGGGCGCAGTAGCATGCTCTGCTTGCTAAATAGTGCTTGGGTTACTGCAAATAATCTTGTTAGAAGTGGTTTTCTTCTATCCAATATGCTCTAATATAAAAATCTCATTGAATTTCATATGCAATCATTCATATTGCTTATTCACTTAAATCATCGCAGCTCCTACACACTATATTAGTTCATGTGGTGTGCATATATGGCTTTCTCAGCTTCCCGGCTCCTTTACAAATATAGTAAAGCAAATGGGAGCTTACTAGTGAAACTTGAAAATGCTGAACTGTTTCAGTTACATAACTCATACTTACTATTTTCTCAGTTTTGAATCTATGATCATGTTTTACTTCTGCCATAGGAGTTTTTAGCCAATGGCATAGTTTATGTAGACTCCAAAATCCTTTGTCAATGAATACATTTTAATTTTTTTTTTATGTTACAGCTTCCAAAATGTACCATAGATGGTTTCTGTGAAAGATAATATGCTATGGTTCCTAGCCTTTGTTAGATTATGATCTCTCCAATATTTTTTCTGAATTTTAATGATCCAGCTCATTGACTAGTTCTTTCAGTGAAAGGACACATACATTCTTGCCTTGTATTTGCTCTTCATAATTAAGATACAGCCTGAAGTGTAGATTAGGTTCCAAATTTTGAATTACTTTGTGTGTGGTACATCTGAGCAATCTGTGTCCTTCTATTTTCTATACTGTTTGCATCAATAGTGATTGCTTCTGTTTCACTATGTGCATCATCTTTAAACATAATTAGCTTTACAGTTGCCATTCAATGGTTTTTCAGCTCATATGCTGCAGATCAGAGAACAGAGTGGACAGGGCAATCAGGATCAAGCAGCTGAAGTAATGAATGTAATTTCATCTCTGTAGTCTCCTTGTCAGGCTGTCTTCAGAATCTTTTTTGGTTTAGGATTCTTTGTTTACAGGCTTGTGCTCTGATAATGCTTTGTGTTAATTTTCTCTTTCAAAAAAATGGTCATTGTTAATATCCTGGCTGGATGCTATTAATTAATATTCTGAGAAATCAAGTTGCACTTTAGGCATCTGCATCTTTGGCATTTGCTTACACTTTGTGATTGTATTTTGTCAAGTGCTTATGCAGTATAGAACTACAGGCAACCATATTTGTTCCCAGGTGCATCATTTAGAATGTGTGGCTTAGTTTAATATTATTGCCACATTTGTGGAGGAATTTAGAACCTGTAGAATTTGGTGTCATGCTAATGCTTGTAGAAGTTACCAGTTTCTGAATCTGTTGCTTATGGTGTTTTAAGGAAAAGTATTAATGTTTGCCCAATTCTTGTGCTCTCTCAAGGTGCTGCAGTCTCCCTCTCTAACATACGTATATGTTTACATGGTAAAGGCGTGGGAATTAGAAAGCTTTATGCCTATGTGTAAAAACTTTTCATTGTTGAACAGTCAAGATATGTTTCATTGCCTCTTTGGGACATTAACCTGTTCCTGTTTTTCTAATCTCCTTTGTCTGAATGGCTTTATCTCTAGTTTTCACCCTGATGAGTACAGGACTGGAGTACAAGATCAGTATCTCTCCCTTACTGGTTTTATTTTCTTGCAGCATTGAACAGTAAGGCAGGAGAGGCATTTGTCCTGCAGGTCACATTCCTTTAGCCTTTTTGCAGTTTCCTCAGAGATGCAAATATTTTGTGTGATGTCCCAGCACAGCACTCTTGATGATGCTGCTCTTTGTATTGTTTCTCTGAGCTGCTTCTGTGGCTACATACTGGCAGTAACTTTTACTGTGGTTTTTTTTTTCCTCCTCAGAATTGTTACATTTGAATAATTATGCTGCCTATTTTAATACCTAGATAGTCCTGTGATAATTAATACTAGTTGGACTGAGGATAGTGAGGAGCTGGTAGAGGTTTCTGCTGCTGTACCCTGACTACAGGTAGGGAATACGATGTTCTCTCTATGCAGAGAGAAGACTGCTTTATGGGAAATGTAAAAAGTTACCAGACTTTTTATAATACCAGTTATTTTTGTGCCACGCAGAAATAAAAGCCTAGTCTTTGGTGATACAGACGTAGGAAAGAAACAAACCTCTGATGAACAAAAGAAAAAAAAGGTGGTAGGGATGGGGAGATAATACTATGAATGAAAACTAGGATAGGATAAATGGAAACAAAAGTGGTATCCCCACAGACAAACTGTTTTTCTGTGGTGTGTCAGTTCCCCACCTTTTCCTCCTGTATCCCATTCCTGTTTCTGTCAAGATGCTGAGCTTATAGTTTTACCTCCAGCTGAGGAGAACTGGGCATGATTCCAGTGTTAGCTGTAGTCAGGCTTTTTTCCTTCTTCATTCCTCTCTCTTAATTAAAGTGTACATGCATCCTTAAAGTAAAGTCCTGCATAAAGTGGTTGACCTTTAGGATTAGTGTTGTTGCAAATACAGCCTTATTTATTACTTTAACTTAGTTGGTGTTTTCTGATTCGCACACTGAATGCATGAAATGCTATTGAGAAACTTCCATGGAGGAGACAAATTGATTTATAGTAAAGCAAGTTATTTTTCCTAAAGTGTAAAGCCTTACATACTTTGAACAGAGAGAACATTGAACATGTTCTCACTCCAATGATTTCTGACTAACTTTCCTTAGTAATTACAGGAATGTAAGTGAATGCAAGATTCTATTAGTTTTTTCTTTGTATGAATGTGGGGGGTTTTTTGTGTTGAGAATTTTAGAAATTCTGAACCTTTATGTGTGATGGAAGAAGACATTACTGTTTTAAAGCAGCTGCTTAGCAACACTGCTTGGCTGTTTCACAATCAGCCAGCTCTTCCCACACACTGCAGTGAAATGTATGTCATTTCACAGTGACTTGCATTCCAGCTTTTCTTTTGAGTTAGTCTTAGATCTTAAAGAAAATGAATAATAAGAGTTGGAAAAAAGAACAGGAACCTTTGGTGTCTTAACTTTTTTATAATAGGATGATTAATGCTTTAATATCCTTTTGCAATAACCATGTTCCAGAAGTTCCAGCTAAGAAAACCTGGGTGAAGCCCAAGAGCTAATTCAAACCGCTTGGGGAAACCCCCCTGATGATTCCCCTCAGCTGGGTCCAGCATTTGATGTATAGCTGGGTCATATTCCCTCTTGAACCTCCATTGCTGAGACTTCTAAGATTTTCAGTAGCAGAAAAGGTTGCATTTGGTAACAATGGATGCTGGAGGAGATAACCAGTGAAACACCAATCTATGTGTTTACATGAACAAGAAAACAGGAATCAGGGGAAGTAAATACAGGGATCTGAATCTTGAGTTTGAGATTGAAGTCACCAAACCACTCTACCTACTGGCAGCTACTGAACACTTTTGCTGTACTTAGCACTTAAATACAGATTACAAAGCCTGTCTCTCAGTTAATGTCAGTGAAGCACAGATAAGGTGATAAGACCCTTTATGCTGCTTGTGTTCTGTCGTGAGGTCTAAGACTAAAATATTTTTCCATCAGGGCTAAAACTTACCGTTCTGATACTAACTTATAAATTTTTTTCAGTTCATGTAACAGTGTAATAAAACACTCCTACAAACCTTTTCTAATCTATGCATTGCCTTAGAAACTTTTAAATATATAGCTAAGATTTCAAAGTGATAACTGGTCTGAATTGCTGATTGTTCCTACAGTACTCAAAATATCCAATATAAAGAGAATTGCTCAAAATGATAATTGAATAATAATCATTGCAAATCTCATTACAGATCTTCTAATTTAAGGATAAGCAACATATAATTAAGTACAAATTAATTTTTTTCTTGTGAATTCACTTGTACTGGGAGCAAACCAGCTTTTTAAGAGGTTGGTGCACAATTCAGTCTTGTGACTTGAAAGTTGAGGGCAGTCATTGCTGTAAATTCAGGCTTTTAACAGGCAGTGAAGGAGGAGTATCTTATAAAGTTAACCTAACTGATTATAGAGGATGTACTGCTTTAGTACAGTGTTCTGCATACAGAGAAGAAACTTCTCATCAGACTCTTAGGAGCTGACCAAGTGTGTCCAGTGTTTTCCATCATGTACTTTATTATCTAGGCATTAGCATGTTCTCAGACTTGCTAGGTAAAGTTATCAGATGATAATTTTCACAAGACAAGAACAGGAAACAGGATAAGAAAAAGCTTGATTCTTTTAATGCAATGGAACTGAAGTGGAATGAGTATCTTTAAAAAGGATGAAAATGTGGGTTTCTGCAATGGGGCGAATATAGTATGTGTTTTTGTGCGTGTGCACGAGACAAAGCAGTTTAATACAAGGCTTCTTATCCAAACTTGTAGAAGTGATTTATTCAAGTAAAATATCCTTTCAGAAGAGATAAAAATAACATTGCATTCCCACATTAACTGGAACGGACTTATTTGTTAAAATTATACCATACCAAAAATCTTTTCCACTATTCTATTTGATAAACGAAAATGCGGTGTTACCTATAATTTGATGAATCATCAACTTTGGGAACTGGCATTAATTTCCTTTTTTGTGACAGGTGATACTGGTGTGAGAGAGGTCTCAAGAGTACCAAGTACTTCTAAGTTGTTAGTCATTGAAAATAGTGGTGGGGAAAACTAGTAATTGTAAAACAATGTAACTTACCTTGTTTAAAATTTAAAGCTTCTTTCAATTAGTCAATGTAAAAGACTTAAACTAATAAAATAAACTCTGATTATATTTCTGTTGGAAAAAGCCAGTTACTTTCTACTAGTAGCTATGTATGCTTTGGGATAGAAATAATATTTAGAGTTCCTGAGGTACTTGATATACTGAGGTCACATTGCTTCTCAAATGGTTTAGCCAAAAAGGGTGATACTAAAGTTTTAGGGATGTGGTGCTTCCTCCTTGACTGGGTTGTGCAGTATTATGAAAACATGCTGAATTACTAAGTTAACCTCGTATTAAGTAACATGGCTGTTAATGTTTGCTTTTCTGTGAGTCGGAGAATATGTCTAGAAGACCATAAGATGCTTGCTGTTTTATGGTTGCCTTTTCTAAATCGTCTTCTTTCCACGTGACATACAGTCTTCTGTTGTCATTTGGAAATCACACATTGCTTGTCTTCAGTCCTGTATTTTGCAGTACCCGGGTGTTCAGATGTTGGTATAGCAGTGCTCTCTATCTGGTGTGAGGCTTTGTGATGTTTTCTTAGCTTGTGTAGAAAGGCTGACTAGCACCAGGGTGATAATGAGGCTTTTTGCAATGTGCTAATTAAGTTTTATAAATGCATGTTGAGTATATCCAGTGGAACCGGTTTTTGAAGTAAAATACAAACACTATGCACTCAGACTTCCTCTGTAAACAAATGATTGTGATTCATCTTGCAGTGTTTCATGAACTGTACGTTTTTTTCCTGGTTAGTTGTCTGTTCAATGAACACAGGTTGGCTTGCACACTCTCCATTTTGTGTTATATATATTTCATGTATATAACAGGCACGAAAACGATATATAAAATAGTTTTCTATTTTTGTTTCTTCTTTGAAGATCCCTTGTAAGGTGATATTGAGATTCTCAAGAGTGAACAATTTGTTAAACACAAGGGTGGAGTTGATAAAACTATACCAGCAGAGATGCATATTTTCTTATTTGGCACTGGTATTTCCTACTTGATGGCAATCTACAAATATTTACATACTGCAAAAGTAAATGAGTTATTGTGGTAGCTGTTGCTGTTTCTTGCTTTGACAGGAATGAGTTGACTCTCTGTGTCAGAGTTCAGTCACAGACAGTACACACAGGTGTGGAGTATTGCACACACAGCTTCTGCTGCAGCTGCCGTTTTGTTGTCTCAGATGGGGTCTGTTCACACATCCTTCTCCTTTTTTGTTCCTGCTTATTATGTTTTAGAGCATTAACTGGTAGTTGGAAAGGATCATTTCCATTCATCATTTACTTTTCAGTGTCAGTGTTTCAACAGCTTTTTCCTTGAGCTGCTTATGTGTTTTCCTTAGAACCTGTTTTGTACAGAGCATACAAGAACCTGTGTGTCATACTTCATTTTGCAAGAAGAGCTCAGAGGGCCCCATGCGAGATGGTCAGGGTTGTGACAGGTATCGTACAGACAAGAACTCAAGGCAGGGAAGGGATATTCTGGATTAGAAGAAGATGGATGTGCTACCTATCTCCCAGTGAAGGTGTTTCTCTGCTGTGGAGCTGGAACACTGAATAGTCTGGAGAGCTGTCAGTCACTAATGTTGGCCAGGAAAGGTCACCCAGGCCATGAGGGAGCAGCTCCTATTGACGCACTAGATCTGACAGGAAGAGAGTTGAAGTTCTGTATTTGCACTGTGATGTGGCTGGCCTGGTGGTCTAGCAACACTTCCTGCATTTCATTAAATGCTATATATGAATTCGATACTCTTAACAGGCACTATAACAGCTGGATGAGCTCTCTTGCATAGTAATAGTATTGTTTTAAAGCAAATGCCAGATGTAGAGGCTTATTGCCCACAGGCAGTGATCTGTTCAGCTGCTAATATCAGCTTTCTATTCTCTTGTTCTGTCTGTAGCACGATTTTTCCCCTTGCTTCCTCAGATGTTATCGGCCTCAGCAAACTGGCGCCTTGGCACTCTTTGAGGGCCTGTCGTGGTGCTGATAGTCCCAGTTAAGCTACAGTTAGATTTGCCCACCTTCCCTTCCCATAATATCTGGGTTTACTTGTGTGCTGTGTCACATCCACAGAAATCTTCCCTGAGCGGATCAGAAAAATCACTCACTGCTTCTGGGATGTTCATAACAAATCTGCAGATTGTTGGATGGACTGTGAGTTTAACAGGATGGGTGTTCATTAGAGGTTTCAAATTAAAATGCTGACAAGCTGGAGCTGCTGCATTGCACCTGTTGTGTTGGTGTTGCTGCTGTTGCAGCTGCTGCCTCTATCCCTCCTGTGTTCCTCACTGCAAAGTCTGCATCTCTTTAGGAGCTGAGGTTCTGGAGAACATAACTGTGAGCACTTTAGAGTGGTGAATTAATTGTCTTCCTGAAGTATAACAACTACCAATGGCAATGGCCCATCAAGGCCTTGGAGCATTACTGCTATACATTTAACAAATTATAAACCAAATATATCTTAAGAGAATACAGATAATTTAAAGTTTCTGCTGCTTACTATGCAGCAGTAGTAAGGGGGATTCAGGATTATCTGTTCAAGTTCATTCTGGGATGTGTTGAAGGACCCATTTACATTTGCACTGTTAAGAAGAGAGCATTTTGCACCAACAAATGATGGTTTCTTTAATCATACTGTTCTCATTACAGTGCTTAAGCAAAAAGCATTTCAGAAGCATTAAATAGTTAAAAGGTTAGTTGGTTTCTGTTTCCTATACTAGCCTTAAAATTTCTCACTCTTTCTAGCATTTCCTGTGATCCACAGGAAAGATTAAATATATTAGCACAGAGAAACTTGTAGTGTATTCTGTAGATTTCTTTTGAACCTGTTTGCCATCAAGCTTTTCTGTACTAATGTTGCCACCTGGAACAGCAACACTAGCAAACCTTGGTTTTTTTAAGCACACTTGTAAAAGCTGTCAGATTTTCTTTTTGTGAGTGATGCATGTACATGTAAAAAGCACAGTTGCTGCCCAACATGTTGGCAGTCTAAATAAAACAAGAAACAAACCAGAAGGGGTGGGGAAGAGAGGACATGCATATCTGTTTTTAGATGTGACTTAATAGATGGGTTTGGTATATTTTTTCAGGATTAGATTAGTGGTTGCTTTTTGGTGGTGGTGGTTGTCTTTTACAGGTACGTAGCTTTGACCTGAGATGCGCCTTTGTTTAGATCCAGTTCAACATCCTCAAAGCAGTGAGATGTCCAGACAAAAAGGAATTTCATCTGGTCCTTATTTTGAGGAAACCATAGCACGAAAAGAGCAGAGTATAGGCATACAGCAGATCTTGTGCTGAATGCCAGTTAGGAACATCATACTCTTAAGGTGAAATTGGGGGGGTGTAAGCAGGATGTTGGCTGCGAGATGTGAAAAGTCTGGTAAGTGCAAGTAAGCTTTGAGCTGGAGTGTCTGGTTCTCAATACTGCAGGTCATAAAAGATGAGAGAGTCCAGAAGATCCAAAGGGAAGTGTTGAGAATGATCACAGTCTAGGAAAAAAAAAATCTCAGGAAAGGTCTGGATAGGCAAATCTTGGTTTTTCTTGGAAAGAAGACTGATGTGACACACGGTAAGTCTTCAGGGAAGTAAATAGTTACTATATAATGGAGAGGAATAAGTAGTGGCAGAGGAAATCTAAATCAGTAATTAAGAAGAGTATTCCTTTCTAATACTGAGGGTCATCAAACACTGGAATAGATGGCTAAGGGTGGTTGTAGAGTCTCCAGCATTAACAATCATTTTTTAAAAGAACAGTTTGGAGAAGTAATGACACTATTGGTTGAGCCTTGGAAGAAGAAAGGATTAGTCATTTGACATGGTTTCCATCTCAATCTTTTTTCTAGATGTCTTTTTAAAAAATGTGCTGAAGTAATGCAGGAATATCCTGGAAAAATAGCAAAAATTTACAGTGTGGCTTTGCAAAAATGTATTGGTTTACATCCATTCCTATTTTCCTTCCCATTTGAAATACTTTGATAGTTTAGGTAATGTAAAATACATTGTGAGTTGAACTGTTGAACTGTGCATTATCCCCATTTTTTTTTGTAAGTTTATTAGAAAGATCATCTGTATAAAAAGAAACTTGTATTTAAAAAAAAAAAAAAAGAGCCTGCATTCAGGCAACTATTGAGTTTTGTAATTTCTCCAATAGTTCAAAAACATCTTTGATGTTTTTTATATCTTAAGCTGAAACAGTATTGCTTTGGTGGCAGCCCAGACCATCATATGTGAGTTGTAAATTTATAAATATGAAAATAATTTGAGATTTCAGAAAAGCAGTGCATTTATTTTACGTGGCACAGTATTACAATCCAAATCTGTCATTGGCTGGAAAAGCTAACAAAGGCTGAAAAATGCATTTGAATAAAAAACTTTACCCATCTGGTGTTGTTTATGTCTTGCAACTCTATTGTACTGGTCATCACTTAGTCCACATGATCTGCATATGATTGTTCAGGGGTTTTTGTTTGTCTTGATTTATAGATGACTTTGATGAGCTTGTGGTGAGTAACAATGATGTTGTACTCAGAAATATCGCTGAAGATTTGCAGAATCGTTTACCCATCGAGGCAATGTTTACTTCAGAACATCAAGCTATTGAAAAAGTAAGCCAATTGTTATGGTCTGCATTTGCTGAACCACATCATTTATTCTGATTTCATTTTTAGCAGTAGTTCATAATAGAGAATGAGCATGGATTGAAGTATAGAAAATCTCAGTTTCGTTCTCAGGTTTGTTGCTCTGTATTTGCATGACTCCAAGAAAGTTGCTTCATAGTTTTTAATACTTTGATCATAAGTTATTTGGCATAGCTTTCATTCTGTGTGGTATGGCACCTGTCACAGTGATTCTTTAATGCTAGCTTCATAATAGACTCTAACAGCCCCCTTAAAGGCAACAGGAACACGGGGCCAGTGTTTTGCTGTTGCCATAATATGGGCAGCCCAGAGATGATCTCCAGCTCTTTTCAGATTCTGATGGCTCAGAAAGAGGTGGGCTGTGAGTCCTGTGGGAGGGGAGGGCACCTTTTCTACTTGAGCTGTCAGTATACAAGGAAAGTTCATGCATTTCCCAGAAAAGTGGTGTGTGGCTCTTCAGTGGGAAAAGTGGATTGGCCACATGCAGCAAGCCTGGAAAAGGGAGGAAAGATGAGTAGGAGGATGAAGATTATACCTCTTGAAATGATGAGAAGGCAAGCATCCCAACTGGTATACTTTTGATTGAAAGTGACACCCATGTTAATCAGGGGTGCTTCTAGATAGAGAAAGTTTTGCACAAATCATAAGGCATGATGATGAAAATAGTCAGTTGAGGCTGAGAAGCAAAATTGACCTTTCTCCTAAATTTAAATTACATTCTCCTCATTAAAAGAAGAGGAAAAACTTCCTTTACTCTGTATCTTCTCTATAGCCAAGCGAGCACTAAGGAGACAAAATTCACATCGGGCCCCTACTCAGGTGTCAAAACTAGCTTGCTTTTGTTTGTCAGCTGCCACTTACTGGTTATTTACATGCAGGATTTCTGTTTAATTTTTCTTTGTAATTGTTGCATAGGGAAAAACATGGATCTCGGGGATTTTGGGAAACGTAGGATGGTGGGACAGTTAATGTGTGACAGTGTAAGTGAAATTAAGAGACTTTGTTATGCCTTTCTAAGGTCTTGTTCCTGTTCTCAGATACACCAGCATCCATTGCCCATGATTCATGTTGATGCATTCCTTTATGATGATGATCTTGTTGATTCATTGTGTGAAGAGGGGAAAATGAGTAGGAGCTACTGCACAGAGTGTGGCTCATACAAAACCGCATCTTTAGGTAAGTGTTCTTTTGGAAGCAAGAGAAACAAATTGAGTTTAACTAAACTGGTTTGTGCAGTGACTCAGCTGGACAAGACAACATCCAGCTGATGGAGGACTCTGTCCAGACTGGTGCAATACACAGGCCAGAATTATTTCCCATAACCAGTGGAAGGAGCCTCCTACACATGTAAGTTGAATTAATTTGCAGTGTATGAGTGACAGTTGTTGCCCACAAAAACTGGGCAGGTAAGAGGCAGGCTATGTACCACTGGAGAGGAAGATGCAGGAGAAAGACAATACTGTAGGAGTCCATGCAGTAGCCTTGGTCTCCTCTCACATGCTGAAAAACAGTAGAAAACACCATCTGTCTTAAAGCTTGTGTGTAGTGTGGTACAGATCAGTGGTGTTGGCTGTGTAGCACAGCCATTGAAGGAATGGTTTATATGGAGAACATTCCATTCATTAAAACCTTGGAGTTGAAATTAAAGCTATTAATGTGTCTGCCCATAGAAAGTTTTGCACAAATTGTGTTGAGCCTTGGGTACCACGTTTCCTTTTTCAGTTAAACAGTTCCAAGTTACTTTGTTTTGTATTCTTTAATATATGTTACTGTGCAGAAAAAGGTAATTCAGTTTCATGAAGGATTTCAACATTCTCCATGTAAGGCAAAGAATCCCCAGACTTGTGACAGACTGCTTGGCAGATTATCTCTGATCTGCAAACCCTGGTGTTCCAGGGTGCCCAGCACTAGCGCAGGCAGGAAACCATACAAGTTTTCAGTGAAGATAATTCTTCAGGTTACTTTTTCAATGGTTAATTACACAGTAGTTAGTACTGCCCCCCCAACACCTTTGTTCTGTTCTTATTTCCCAGAGTTTATTTCGCATTCCTTTTCCCTCATGGAACTGAAGTTTCTTTATCAACATGTACTGCCTGACCTGACAGGAAAGGTAGTGGTTGACGTTGGCTCCAGGCTTGGTGCAGTGCTATTTGCGGTAACTTCCAGCACAGGAATTCATATTTTATTACTGTGACAAATATTTTCCCTCTTCTCTGACTGCCTACTCTCATTACGCAATCTTGGATGGGTCATTCTGAGAGGCACCTCTGATCTGACTCTCTGAATAGTGTAAGGTGCTGTTTACTAGCGATTTCAGTTCTTCCTCTGTTCCTCACAAGAGGGAATACAAATGGTCTTGCTTATGGAGAGGAAAACTCTGTTGTCCAACAGAGTAGCATATTGCTGTCACACATGCTGCTCTTTTACTCGTTCCTGTCTCTTTCATAAGTAAGTTTGTCCTCTTATGTCTTGACCATGCCTATATATAGATTAGTTATGTTAAATTCCTTTATGAAGCTGACAAACTGTTAAATTATACAAAGGAAGACTTTGATATGAATTTGTCTCCAAAAACATATTGTCCTGCTCTGCGTTTTAAAATGCACATAAAATACTTCATCGAGAAACTTGAGTGCAATTTTGATTGCTTTTGGCATGGCTGGTGCAACATATGGCCAACAGCAATGCAAAACACACATTACTATTTTCTTTAAAAAGTCGATGGCTGTTTAGGGCTCAATCTTGGAAACACTTGAGCATGTGATTTTACTCATTTGAATAGTCTAATTTTGGGATATCTCAAATAAGGAAAGTTACTCCCATTTGTAAATATTTGCAGCATTAGGTCCTTAAATGGTAACACTTTTGCTAGGCTGAATTTGTTTTGAAGTACTTAAATACTTGTATTATTATAGTAGAAGATACTCTGAAAGCACTCTTTCAAAAAAGAGTTCTGCTTTTTAACATGTTCTTGCCTGGAGGAGGGGTGACTTCACCTTCACAGGTTGCTTTTCTACTCTCTGAATGGTTTCAGAAAACCTTAATAATGAATTTGTAATACGTGTGTATCTCAGATATTCTGTATCTTCAGCATTGGCAAAGTGTAATTGGCTCAATGGAGACAGTGGCACTTGAAGCAGTATCTTTGCTAGGGCCCTGTACACTCAAGTATTTGTACTTTTTTTCTCTGACGTTTCCAACAGCTTCCCAAAATCTTAGTCCAAAACTGAACTATTTTTTGAGCTTAATATTAAGGCATAATTTAGCTTTTTTTTGCACATGTACCTGTATGAAGCATCTGAAAATGTCAGTAATACAATAAATTAGAGGTGCTGACAAAGACTTGGTATCAAAATATCCCACTGTATTATTGGTACATTGTCCTCTATTTTCACTCACTTTGACTATGTTATGTCTCATGCTTTTGTTCTTTTCTCTTGATATTTTATTCTTCAATTCTCCCAAGAAATAAAAATTACATTTGGAGTCTTTTCCCTTCACACTATTTTTGTAACTTGTTTTGTACACCTTTTTTCTTTCTTAAGACTATTTTCCGTCTGTTTTGCAATTGAAGTGAACTTGGAGCTTTCCTTTTCTTCTTGTTATTTTGACGTGTCATTTTGGATCTCTTACTAAAATTCATGGGACATAAGTGGGAATTGCCAAATCAGGGGCTTAGCTCTGAAAAATATGTCACATCCACTGAAAGACATTTCTCAACTCGCTATTTTAAAATGTTTTTTTTAATCTTAACATGTATTTTATTCTCTTCGTTTTAAATGAAAATTTTGAATTTGTTTTAAAGGCACCACAGTTACTAAATTTCCTTTTCCTAATGTAGGGTTATCTTTATAGCTCAGCTTCCCAGCTGTATGGAGTAGAAATGAATGCAGACTTTTGCCAGTTGCAAGAAATCATGATTACAAAGTACGAGTTCATTGACAGAATAAAGGTAACTAAATATATGTTTTAGTTTATGTATTTTTAACCACTGTATACAAGGTATCTGGTTTAAGTGAGTGGCTGGTAAATCGGCATTCTGAGAAGTTTCTGCCTTTGCTTGTTTTGATCCTAAACAAAGGCTTTGCGTTAGGAAAAAAAGATCTTACGGCAGAGGGGAAGAGGGAAATTATCAAAATATTGATCACTTAGCCTTTTTCCTGACTGGACTTACTCATTACTCACACAAAACAGATATATCTTAGCTGATTCTCCCAGTGAAATCAATGACATCATTGCCACTCACTTCTGTGAAATTGTGTGTATAAAGAATTTCTGTCACGAATACAAAAGTAAATGCCTGTGATTCACTTTTGTTAGCAGAAAGATGTTTGTAGGATTTGCAAATTTGCATGTAAGGACACCTAAAGGACTTAAAATTATCAATATTTCCTTTCATAGAATGTCAGTGTATATATACCTTCCACAAACAAAATGGATTTCACACAAAGTGCTATCATTATGGGAACCATTTCGCTAGTTTCATTATGGGAGTAGCTACTAATATTTTAAAGAGGAAAAAAAATTTCCTTTCTGGACAATACCCATTATTTTGGTAACAGCAAAAGTTGGTAAGTAGAATATGCTGGGAAGAATACTGGCTTTAATCCTGTGTTGTATGCATGTGCTCTTGAATGAAGTCACACAAACTGCTGAGTATAGTAATTTCTTGGTAATTAAGGTAACCCAATTTTAAACTAGAAAGAAATAATAAACATAAAATATTTAACACAGGATAAGCAGTATCATTGGGTTGCTCAATTCAATCACAGTTGCTCACAGTTTATCCATTACCTTTGGGTTTTGTGTATGTTTTGTGTTCCTAACACTTTATTGTGATGAAACTGAAAGTACAGTTAGGAACTCTGTCAAGTTAATTCAGTGGAGCTGGAGATCTATAAGGATGCTTTTCAGCCTTGTATATTTTTTTATTATAAGCTTTTATGGTTTTTCTTCACACCTTGTAATTCTGCTGAAGTATTCATTTTGGAGCATAAAGATAAGATAATAGGTTTTCAAAGCAGTGCCCAAGGACTTAGCTATTTGAGTCTTATTAAATGCTAATTTAAGTCATGTGACTCCTGTTATCACACTGCTTTGAACATTTCAATCTTAGATTTTTATTTCACCCCCAAATGAATCCTCTCTAGACGTACATATCAGCTTGAAAAATTGTGAGAATCCAGTTGCTGGTCATAATTCATGACACAAGTTTGAAAAACTTTAAAGAGACTCTTTTTAAATAGAGATTGTTCTTTTCAAGATATTCTGAATTTTTATTAGAATATGTTCCTAAAGGATAGCAACGTGAAATGGTATTTTTAGTGGCTAAATCTCTGAGTGAACGTTGTGTTTCTTTGGTCAACACTTGGTTTGTTAAAGTACATAGAAGGTTGCTCAGCATCTTTTGCCATTTGAGGAAACAGATACTTGGAGGAAAGTGAACAGTTTAGCAGATCTTAGGAAACTTGAGACCTCAATTCAGAAATTGCCTGTAATTATGAAAGGCTTGGTGTGTATTCCATTGGACAACAGGGCAGTTTTAAAATCAGTTGCTGCCTCCTCTGTTGTGCCAGCACACAGCCAAGCAGATCAGAGAACTGATTCAGCTGAAACTGGACCCAGCAATATTGGGGTTTTGACTAGAGCAGTACGTGGGTCTGACTCATTGTGCAGCCATACATGCTTATGTGGTCCCAAATTCCCTAACGGGAATGAGGATGTGTTTGGGGAGAATGAGGTGCTTAGGTCACTTTGGTCAGTATGGTCACCTACTCTGTAAATGCAGAGTAATTTTCGATCATGTCTTAAGTATCATTCAAGTCAAGGAAACATCAGCATACATTTGAAGTTTTCCAGCAGTTTAAGCATCTTTCTGAATTGTGGCTTAAAATATTAGAACTGCCATTAGTGTCCTATCCTGTGCATGGGGTTATTCCTCCCCAGGTGCAGGACCCTGCATTTGCCTTTGCTGAATTTCAGAAGGTTCCTCTCCACCCATCCCTCCAACCTGTCCAAGCCCTTCTGAAGGGCTGCACAGCCCTCTGGGGTATTGGCCACACCTCCCAGCTTCCTGTCATCAGTGAACTTGCTGAGGAGGCATCTCCCCTTCATCCAAGTCATTCATGGATAAGTTAAACAGTACTGGACCCAGTATTGAGCCTTGGGGGACACCAGTAGTGACAGGCCTCCAACTAGACCCTGTGCCACTGTTTATGACCCTCTGGGATCTGCCATTCAGTCACTTCTCAATCCACCTCACTGTGCACTCATCCAGTCCTCACACCCTGAGTTTGCCTGTGAGGGTGGTGTGAGACAGTGTCAGAAGCCTTGGCTGAAGTCAAAGCAGACAAAATCCACTGATCTGCCCTCATCCATCCAGGTAGTTGGTTCATCACAGAAGTCAGTCAGGTTGGTCAAACATGATTTACCTTTAGTGAATCTATGCTGACTACTACTTATCCCTTCAAAAGATATTCCAATGTATGTTTCTCATCAGATTTGGGATGCAGAATAATAGAATGTCCTGAATTAAAGGACCCACATGGATCATCGAGTCAGACTGATAGATTTCTCCATCTTTAAGAAGAAATCAAACACATCAGGGTGTTAATGAACATCCATATTCTCCTGTCTCACTTGTTTTGAAAAATGACATGATGTGCTAATATCCTTTTTGGTAGGTGAAGGTAGATGAAATCAAAACAGCTCCTCCTGTGCTGACTGGAGAGGTAGTTGTTTGGTAAGATCCTCCAGTGCTGCTGAGCATCCTGCCTTTCCAGCATTCCCAATCCTAATATGCATTGTGAGAATTCAGCTGTCAAATCTGGGTCTTTAGTGTCCTTTCTAACTATAATCCTTCAGTGACCCACTGACCCTGTGAGATGCCTTTTAATATCCTCAAAATAGCTTCAACTAGCTTAACTTCTTTCCTGAAATCACTGGACATTTGTGATAAAATACAGGTAAGTGAAATGTAACAGCCGTCACATACATCATCTCCTCTTTTGTGGCACACAGTTTTAAAGCAAAATTTAGATGTACTTTATTTTACTTAACATAACGGATCGAGAATTTTATTTAGAAGAGTTAAATCTGATTTTTTTTTCATTTTTGAAAGGTTATTATGGTTATGTATGTCAGTTTTATGTCCTGTGGAGCCGGTGAAATACCTGGTTTTGTGACTGGTTCAAAAGGGTGGTAGCAGGTGTTGTATTAGGCTGACAGGCTTCATGACTATTTGAAGGCTATATTTGTCTCTTAATTTATGCCTTGGGAAATTTTTCTTCTTCAGGTGGTTCATGCAGACATCTGTACTCAGCCCTCACTTCTGCAGAAGGCTGATGTTGTTGTAATGAATAATGTCTTTGAATATTTTCTTGACAGACAGGAACAGGCCAGGTAAGCTCTATGTCCAAACAAGTTGCCTATTTCTTTGGCAATGTGTGTGTAACCTTGTGAATTATGGAAAACCTTAAGGTTGTGCTTTTTGAAGGCACATAAATAATTTATATAGGGAAATTGTTTCAGAGTGCCTACTTTTAATTGTTATACTTAACTGCTAAGGTGTTCTGGCAGTTGCGTATTGTTAAACCCACTAAACACTGCTGCTTTGTTTACCCAAACCTTGGCTTGAATCCTTGCACTGATATGTTAAAATAATATCTTGCTGCTAAAGAATCTGAAATTCCTGTATCAGCATAAAGCTTTATCTTCAAAATAAGACGGGTCACTGACTTGTAGATGTCAGAGCTTTAATATATACGGACGACAAAGCATGGTTATTAATGATAGTTCTAATAGATACTCATAAGGATGTGGTAGCAAACAAACGTGGCTAAGGTTCTCTTTCAGGTACAAGACATTCACTGATGAGCTTTTGCTAATCCAGCAGCATCCGTTTAAAATGTAAATAACTTGATCATCTGAAGTTTAGAATGAGCAGTCAAAAAGAAGGAGTACCTGTGTCTCCACTTGGCCCCAGTCACGTCTGACATTCTGTACCAGTTTCAGCTAAGGCTTGCCCTGCTGCCCTGGATACCAGGTGGTAATGCCAGCCAGAGAGGCACAGAGTGGATGGGTGAATGACAGTGGGTGTTTCAAAATGGCAGGAGATAGTTTCCAGGCACCTGACTGAGAATTCATTTGATTCTGTCATAGCTTGGGGATAGTGGGTTAGTGCTGCATCAGTAGCATGAAGATAAATGACATTTGAAGAATGCTGGAAATTAAATTCTTTTTAGTCTGAATAGCCATGCTGTGAGAAATGATCTTAGTTGCAAAATCAAAAAAAAACCGGAATTCTGGGGGCTATATTTAAATGCTCTGATTACTAATGTCTTAAGAGAAGTACTTTGTCATGATTGTACACAAAGTCGGTATGTAAAGAGCAGCTTGTTGTGAAGCTTAATAAAAGACTGCGCTTCAGGACTGGATTTTCTTCAAACCCACAAATTTAAAGGGACCAAGTGTTTAACCCTTGTTCAAAGTGAAAGTCTTGACAATACCAAATGATATGCATGTATGTATGAGAATTAAAAAGTTACAAAATCTTAACATTGTAAGACCACATATTCCTTGTGGTTTTAATACAAAGCTTGGTTTTATTCCTGCAAATGCATTTGCTTAGATATTAATAATGACTGATAAACATGTATTGCAAGTCTTTAAGCTTAGTCTACCTCTGGCCAATAAACTGCAAGTGTTAGATTTATTGTATATCAAATATGGGTGGTTTTTCCCCAAAAAACTGGTCATCTACCTTTAAATATGTTTCAGAGCTTGGGAATTTATTGCCTGTAATGTAAGGAAAAGAGGGTCCCTATTAGTGACAGTTCCAAGTCTTGAAGAATCACTTTCGAAGCTCCAGGTAAGTTCCCTCAGCCAGTTTTAGCTGACACACTTCATTATTTTCTATCAAAGTGGCATTTCTGTAGTTGAAGTTAGCTGCTTGCCAGTATTGCTGTAAGGAAGGATATATAATTCTGTGCAGAAATTAAAAGGTGTAAGACTCTGGATTCTGTTTTGAGGGTGACCACCAACACATCTTCTTGTACTTCGATTGTCCTCATGTGAAAATGAAAATCCCAGCCTGTATCAGTAGGCTGCATGAATCATTGTATTCTCATGTGTATTAATATGCCAGTATGAGCTTTTGGAAGTACAGATTAGTGAGAGATGTGGTCTCCCGACTAGCCAAGTGACTATCTTCAGGCATCTTGAATCAGTTACATAGCTTTGAATTGCAGCTGGAAACAAACACAACAGTGCATCTTTCAAAGATGTTGAATGCTGTGTGCTGGTCCCTGAGTAATAACCACTTCCAACGGGCCACACTCTGCTCTCTGTTCTGGCATCAGTAGATCATGTATGTGATACCTAGTCAAATTATGTGACCTAGCTTTAGTTAGGAAACAGAACACTGATCAGACATGACAAGGTTATGTATAAAGTGACTTGCTTGCCACAGTAGTTATAGAAAAATTGAATCACTTGTTGCATGTATGTTGAAGGGTGAAGTAGATCCTCAGCCCCAAGAGCAGCACTGGCGTCATTTGAACTTTTCTTGGAACGGGCTGTAGTCACACAGTGGCTGAGAAGCCCTTTGTAGCCTTAATACAATATTCCCTGGGTGTAAAACAAGAAAATACCTCCGATTCTCTCATGGTACTGTAAGCTGTTCCCTCAGCACATCTGTCAGAATGTCGCCCTCTGATCAGGATGCTTGAGGCTTACACAAATGCATACAGAAAGGCAGTTGGAATATGCTAACAAAATATCTAGACTATTGACTGAGATAGTTTTTAAAGTTATCTTTATTATCTCCCATTTGAGTTAAAACGGCTTTTCCAGAAATTAATTTATCATTGCCATATAATTTGGAATGACTCATCTCTCATATTGTCTTGCCTTCTTAATGTTGTATTGACCTTGAAACTCCTGCTGTTTCTTAACATGGTGTTGATTTAAGGATCTGCTTTTGTTGTTTCAGACAGATGTACAGCTCAGTCAATGGGTCGAAGAGGTGCAGCTAAACTATGATGTGTATATGGAAAAGGATGTTGACGGAGAAGCGCTCGAACAGATACATTTATACAAAATTCTCTAGTACCTGGAAAAATTTACTAGTATCGTTATGATATATATTTTGGGCCTAAAATGAATTTGGATTGATTTGTGTGAATAAATCAGGTCAAAATTCTTATTCTGATTAATTTGAGTCATGTATGTGGTTTTTAATTTAAAAGAGTCTTTTGACACAGGTTTTCTTACGGAGGCATTTTGTCTCAACGGGGTATTTTGACTTCTAACTAGGAGATATCCTCATGGTTTATTTTTTGCAGAAATGGTAAAAAGAGTGTCTACATACTAATGCTAAAAGTATTTTCGGTCAGTAGCATTGTGTACTGCCAATGTTTGCAAAATATATCAAACCTAAGAATAGTGAATCCTTATTAATGTGAATGATAATGCATTTAGCATAATGTTACTTAAAAACTGTAGTGCTGTTTCATTTTGGTATAAACCATTTATTATTATCAGTAATAATATTTATTATTAACAGTATTATCTTTGGTGTTCCTCCTATGGAATTTGTAGGTTTTCTTTCCAGGATCTGCTTGATAACCAGATTATCTACTGGCATCTGTTATGAGAGAGGCAAGTTCATCCATTTAGTTAGTTGTCCTTAGGTGGGTATTAATATAAAATACTGAAGGACACCGAGGAGCCATTGAGAATTAATACAGCAAGTCTGGGATGATGGAACTGTTTTCCACCTCCTGCACTTCTGCTGTGGATGCTAGGAAGTGTAATAAGGGGTTAAGAAGCTGAAAATTCTGAACAGGTGTCACAGCTTAGCAGAGGCTTGGTGGTGGCGTAAAACATTGGAAATTTGTAACAGAGCCTCCTCAGAGAGAAAAGATCCACATACGCCCACCACATTTATATTTAGATTTTATGTTCTAAGGATGTAAAGCTTTTAGTCAGCTGAAGAATGTTTCGGATTTTAGTAAACATTAACAATCCCAAGTACAAAAATATTAACTTCAGGAGTTTTGGACTAAGTGTCTTGTGAATTTAGAAGCATTGTTAAAAAGTTTGCTGCACAACTTATGTCTAGTGTAAATGGGAAAACATTAAACTGGATTTCAGTCTTCAAATAATGTACAGGTCAGTGACTTTGATAATACATGCTGTAAGCAAAAAGGATCAGTGAGCTTTAGGCACTCACCGACACAGTAAATAAATGGGACTATAGAAAGGATAGTGAGTTTTAAGAAGTCTTACTTTCATGGCCTGTTCAGAGTGGAAGAGGATGTTTTAACTTGAGTGATACTGAACTGCTGCTCAAATACTGTGTTGAATCTATTCTTCATGCATTTAAAAATGAACAAAGATGGAAAGCTTTTCTTAAAACATTTATTTTATTAAAGTACAGTAACTGAACTGTTGGTTACTTAGTTGTCAAAGAAACAAGTGCCCCTAGAAAGGAAGCCTAGGAGAGGCTAAGCAACAGGATGGAGGGGTAATGCAAGTCTAATAGATCTAATAAGGAGAGAATAAAAATTGAGAAAAGAAATGCATGCGCAGTTCAAAATGAGGAAATGAGCACTGTAGTAATCAGTACAGTGGAAGCTGTGACTGAATTGGAGTGTATAAATAAATAGGCTGCTATAAAAGGAAAACTGAATGGGTCATAAAAAGCTACTTCATAACCTTGCTACCATGTGAGAGGAAAATACCATGTCGGAATGTTTTTTACTTTTTCCAGAGGTCCTGCAAGATCTCCAGAATCAATCATCAGGACTTAGGACTCATGATACTGGGTATGATCTGTGCCCTGCACCTTGTTTTGGTAATATGGGAACTACAACTTTCATTGTAGTTGTTTCCCCTCTTCATGCTGACTCTTCAAATACTTTTTTTGGGTGTTGATCTCAGATAAAAAAAAATTTCAATAGACTGGAGCAGATCACCAGCATATTTAATGACATCTGTATCCTCTGACTCTGAAAATAGCATGCACGCATCTGGAGCTCATATGCAACAGAGGGTGCAAAAGGGAAGCTACCCCTGTCTTTTTTATACATCAGGAGAAACTCAAGAGGTGAGTTCAAGCTGCTGAAATCTTTGTTTTCCTCTCCCGCCCTTAATGGGTCCTTGGTTAAAACCCTCACATGGACATGTTCACCAAGAAGAGGTGGTGGTAATTCAGTTTGGTTTTATTAAACTGATACTAAGAAATACAACTCCTCTGTCCTTTTAGAAGCCTCTTCCTAACTTCATAGGGCCAGCGCTCATAGGGCCATTTTTAAGGATGTTATGAGCTGATTAACTCACCTAGTGAAGAGCCAGAAACAACGAGTGTATAAAAGAAGGCAATAATTCTCTCTTTTCCAGCTGGCCCCTTCTAGTCCTGTTACACATTCCCACACACAAGGGTAGCAAAGGTAAAGTGTGATGTGGTTTGCAAAAGCTCATGTGAAAGGCAGCAAGTCAGTCCTCCCTGTGCACGCTCAGAAGACATCAGCTGAAATCCTTCTGAAAGTGTGCGTATTGCCTCAACTCAGGTTTTGCTTGTTCAGCTCACGGAAGCTGCCGGAGTATATTCAGCATGTTGAGTCCTTGTTCTTGGTTCTGCTACTGTTGAATTGCAGGGTATTTGGCCAATGATTGAACTTTTCCTTGGTGTCTACCAACTGAAAATGAGAACAAATTCAAAATCAGAGCAAGGTTGTGAATTAATTGAATATCAATTGCTTTGAGATTGTCATATAAAAGTTGTTAAACAGTGGAGCTCTTCTTTGTAAAGTGACCTAATTTAAAAGACCTGAAAAGCAAAGAAAATACCAGTACCTCTCTGAGATACTTTCTGGCTCTTTCCTTCACCTGACAGCATTGAAAAGGAAGCACAGATTAACCATAGTACAGTGTTGAAAATGCATAAATAATTGTTTCCTAGTGCTCTCAGTTTTTACACTGCCCTTGCTATTAGATGGCCACTGGTGTTGGGAGGAAGGGAGAGGGGAGAAACAAACTCCCACTGGCATCCAGATTTTTGGGTCTGCATGCAGGGCAGTCCTGTGACAGCTGCTGCAGATGTCACGGTGGCTGCCACAAGCTGCCACCCTTTGCTGCTCGCTGCCCCGCACAGCTCTGGGGCTGCACGGCTGGTGTGTGCTGTGACTGCCTGTGAAACACAGCTCTCTATGGCCTGACAGAGGTCCCAGCTACAACAGCAGTACACTGTGGTCATGAACAACTCGTAAATCACAGAATTTCACTTCTGGAGGCCTGAGTTAGAAAAAATTATTGAGGGAGGTGCACATCTGCAGTGCTTGTAATCACCAGGAGTTCTGTCACACATGGAAAGCAGCTCTGCTATTCCGTAGTAACATAACTTCCCATACAGTACCCTGGTTTCTGCAGGAAGAGCTATGTGAAATTTAAACCCATCATGAACTACTTCTGTAGTAGTAAAAGAAAAAAAAAATACTTTCTGGATCTGCTGTAATAGCACAAAACTGTGAAGCTATTAAGAATAATAGATTCACTTTGCAGACAGGAAACATTGGAAATATTTTTACTTGAGACTTTGATTTCAAAAAGTCACCAAATGCCTAGTGAGGGCAGCCCAGCTCTCAAAGGTGTGTCATTTTCCATGTGTCTTTTTTCACAGTAAGCAATACGGGAAGGGGCTGATGACCCATGCTTGGGAAAACCTGACCGTGGAGCGAGCTTGAAAAAACCCAAATCCAACTCCTTCATTCCTCACCATCTGTATCCTCCTCTCTTTCCTAGGTTTCTCCTGTCTCTTGTCTCTTCTCAGCTGTATTTTCTCTCCCTGTTGCCAGTGCCGGGACCAGCCTGTGATGCAGCAGGAGCTGAGCCTGAGTGTGGCTGCAGCCTGCATGTTTCCTCTGTTACTGAAAGACAATAATAGAAAATGTGACTGGTAACTTCAGCTGAGCAACTTCTAGGGTTCACTGCAGGCTGGAATAACGATGGAAACATTTTTAAGGGGCTGCTTTGTACTCTCGAGGAATTCCTGGTGGGGACTCCAGTGAAAAGCTGCTCCATCTCATCTCTGAGGCCTCACAACAGACTCAGGCTCTGGCTGCCCCCTGCCCACCCTTGGTAAAGCAGGAGTTGACATGCACAATGCCAGTACTCTTTGCCAGCATTTTGACAAATGGTCTCTCATATGCCCTTGGGCTGTCACAAGCCCTCTGCAGTAGAGGGGGTTGTATTTGTAGAAGTGGGAGAAGAAGGCAGTGCTGCTTTTCCAACAAATGCATGTTAAATGCTCCTTCTGGAAATGTCTATACTTCCACTCATTATTTGAAAGCAGATTAATGTGGCACAGTGTTCTGGGGAAGGGAGATGGAACATCATGCTTAAGTACATATGTTTTTTAAATTCCTGAAACGCAGGGTAGCTTGTATCTCTTAAAAAATTGACATGTTTGTGTCACCCTGGTGGTCTTTTCCAACAGGAACAAGGTAGCAGTATGCTTGAAGGCTTAGAACTGATCACCTCCAGAGTCCCTTGTAGCTTGTAACGTACGAGTTCTCTGTGTGAACACATGCTGGAGTCATTCCCCATCCAAAAAAGAGATCTTAAAACCCCAAACCAAGAAGTTCACTATTACTTATACGTCTTTTGTGGTAAGCATTTGCTTCCTCCCTTTTTTCCTGCTGCATGACCTATGTGATGTCCCAGCTCCTCCTGCAGTTGTGGTACTATACCTGGAGACCCTATCTTGGGGATTTTTGCATTCATGCTTCTCGGGAGACTCCTCTCCTTCCACTTGGTGGGACAGAAGGAGAGGAAAACAGTTTTCATTCTTCATCACAGGGTGCATCAGAGTCCCAGGTTCTCCTATCTCTCCCTCTCTCTGTGAAAATGGCTGAGAGGGCTTACTTTCCATCACCTGGCTCAAGCCCCACCAAACACCTATGGGGCAGGTTCTGTGTCTTTGCTCAGCTGTGCTACCCCAGGTTTGCCCAAGCAGGGAAGGCAGCCAGACAAAACTGTCAACCTGAGCTGGAAATAGCAAGGATGGGGAAAGTTGGCAAGCAATTTCATGCCAAAATTTGAGGTACAAAAAATTTACCAGAATTGGTAGTAGCCAACAGAGATCAGTCCCCGATTGTCTGCAGTATTGTGTGAGCTTATGTATTGTGTATGTGTGTGTGTATATATCCACCCACATAATGAGACTCTGCTTATCCTCAAGAGTTGGCTATGTACATGGACAAAGGTACAAGAAAGGAAATATTTCCTGTCTTCCAGATGGGGCATTGAATTTTGTGTGGTTATTGTGATTGTGTAAATGAGGTAATTGCACACACATGGCCTGCTGTAGGATTGCTGAGTGCACTTTTTGTGGTCAGTATTTTTAGGGACTTAAAATTGGGAGCATGAAAATACATAGCTGTTAAAATAAATAATCTCTATTTTAAAAATGACATTAAAAAGATAAATAGTACACAATTTACTGGGGGGAGTAAGAGAGGGGAACAGAACATTACTGATGGCTTCCTGGCAAAGCAATTTAAGACACTAGAATACAAGCACCAAGCTGACACACAGATAAACATTGTAAGGGCACTGGTGTAATGAAGAATTTGGGTGGAGCTGCCTGCTTCCAACTGCTTGAACAAAGAAACTAACAAAGGAAAAATTACTAATTTTAAAAGTAAGCCAAACAAAGCTAACAAAACATCAGGCTTAGCATCTTAAAATGAGACTAAACATGATGTTGCAGAAGCGCTTGCCAACTAACTAGGGTTGGATGCTGAGGAGCAGTGTTCTCTACTAGAGATCACAGATGCCTACATGTTTTCTTTCAGTCCTGTGTAAGGTGTCCATGCTGAGGATGTAAGTAAACAAGTACATTAGCTTTGTAATTTCGAAAGCATTCTGAATTGTAAGTCATTTCAGTTAGGAGTTGTGGCAATTAGGGAAAACTATTTTAGCTAGTAAGCTCAAGTAATCTTGAACTACTGTGCTACATATATGCACTAGGGGTGTCACTCTCAGAAGTCTACACAGGAGCATGGCGGGCATTCCCAATGATCCTTTCCTACTTGTGTATATTAGAAAGACTGGACCAGTGACTGGTAGGTCAGTGTCAGCACTCCATTCCTGCCAGGTCAATAACCCAAAAGGTCATCAGCAAAAAAATCCAAACCAGAGCCAGGCAATGAAGGGGTCACCAAGCATTCAAGGATTTAATAGTCAAAACTACCGCATGTGTGAGTACAACATGTGGTGTTGCAAAACTGTGAGTCTGTGTTTTTAATGCTCTTACTGGAATTAGTAAGGACCACCACTGTTTAGTCAAAATCTCTGTGTCATAGACTGACTCTACTTCAGTGTCATCAAGGTGTCAGCCAAAAATTCTGAAGTGGTAGTAAGATTTGCTATGGAAGAATCCAAAATGTGTTCAGCTTTTGGCCCCCTTTTGGGAAGGGGCTGATTGTGGAGTACAGTACATGTTGTTGGCTTTTCTTTATTTTTAATGACTCATATTTTGGACCTTATTCCTGTTTGTCTTTTAATGCCAAACAGAAATTACTATTTAGGTCAAACTGCTGTTGTGGTACTAATAGAAGCAGACATCAGTTTTGTTGATGGATTTCACAGCTCTGCATTTTGCAGAGTGAAGTTCCCTCTCTAGGCTACTTCTGACACTTAGCTGTGACGGTGTTAATACCAGCTTCTAGTGCTACTTCTGCCATTTTACTTGCACTCGCTCAGCTGGGGAATATAGCTGGGGAGCTACCTTTAAGCCATAGCACTTTTTTTCATGCAGGCTCTGAGTACAGCATCTTCTCCTCCCAGATCTACTTCAGTTTCAGGCCATTTCATTGTGCTGCTCCATGGTCTTGGCTCTTCCCTTTTCAGCTCTTCCTATCCAGTGGTGTGATCCTGCCTCTTGGCCTTTCCCTGGCTGCTGCCAGCTTTGCTGTGTTCTACTTCTCTACAGGGTTTTTCTCTAACTGACTCCCCAGGCTCTTGCCTACTGCTTCCTGATGAGTGACAGCTTTGGAGAGGAGCCTCAGCTCATGCCTCCACTCAGATGCTGGTGAGTCTCCGCAATGAGGCTTGCTGCACTGCTGCCCTGGAACCAGTGCCTCAGGCAAGCGTGGGAAAGGGAGACCTGCTAGCTTAGGTGCCAGAAGGTTGGCACCAGCAAATGAGGTTGCTGCAGGCCTCTCATCCCTTCCCATCAGGTAACAGAGTGAATTGAAGTGTCTCTGCAGTACAAAGTTGACACAATTTAAGCATCTTCCCTTTACAAGAGCCACCATGACCCATTAAATGATCCTGAGCATGGGAATTGTTAGATAAAATTAAAGGGGTATGGAGCTGGTTTGGCTGCCTGCTAGTGTAACTCCATGTGTGCAAGACTTCCCTGAATTTCCTCCAGTTCTCATCATTTGAGTATTTGGCGCCCCACAGTCAACTCTGAGCACTGAGACTTCTGAAGATGAATCTTTAAACCTATTTATTCACAGATGGTCAGATCCTGAGCTACAGCCAAAGATACGGGCTGAGAGAGAAAGTACAAAAATGGATTTAAGGTACCTTTGAATTTCTGCCTTATCTGTATTATTTTGCTTGCTCTAATTAAAATAAATAATACTTTAACTTGCAGAATAGCCAAACATGAGCTGGTTAGCAGTCCCAGGGTTTCTACTACCAGCTAATGTCTAGAAGGCTGAAAATACCTCTTAAGGCTGTTTTCTTCCTTTCCATCCTCAGATTTTTCTGCCCGTAAGAGGAACCCTGAAATTACTTGGTTTTTGTTCACTTTCTGAGAGGGCTTTGCTAACAGGAACAGCATGACTGAGCACAGCTTGATAATTAGGTTTGGTTTTACTTGCACAGATAACAAGATGGTTTCTGTGAAATTTCCCAATCCCTTTCAAACTGATCCTCTTTTACAGTAGATGTATGATATAAAATCCAACACTGCATTAATTTTTTTCTGCTCTTCTTGGTTTTGTCTCTTATTTTTGTGTTTGGTTTTGTTCAGTGGGGTTTTCTTTCCTGGTCAACTGTTTCACCCAAACTTTGCACGCGGAACAGTTGATGCCACCCCGAAACTCTCGTAACAGAAGGATGTTCTTACCACTTACTGCTTTGAGTTGATAGTCATGCTCTGAATTAACAGAAGTTAGTTGCAGCACCTGCATTTAATCATAACTGTGCATATGGTTTAGCTCTCACAGATAATAGGGATGAGTATTTAGTAGCTAGAAAGAGGTATTTCACTGAGACACTGAAGCAGACCATTCAACCCAGAGCTAATGGCCTTTCACTAATAAGGATTTATTTTATTTTACTGCCTTGTAGCTACAGTGTTATGGTATCCAGACTTGGACTTATTCCTTCGTCCTTTCTGCAAGTGGCTGCAAAGGGCATGGAGGGAGTGGAGAAGACACAGCTGGTCAGAAACTAATTCTGTTCACTCCCCATGCGGGCCTTAATAGTAATGAAGGACCTTGGCAGAGAGGAGGGCAGACAAACATCCTGTATGTGTGGATGACGTCCCTGCTCACAGCCTAAATTAACTGGCAGATATCTAGGCTCCAAAACAAGTATTTCCAGCGCATGAAAATGGGCTTACCCTACTGCTATGATCACAGCACAGGAGAAACAAGGTGCAAACTTCTCAGCATCACCAGAGCAGCCTGGTGGCTGGCTGGTGGGAAAAGCAGTCATACACTGCTCGGTGCCCCAGGGAGGAGGTAAAGCCTACAGACCCAATGATGATCTGAGCCTAGTGATAAACCCTGTTTAGCACTGCACCACAGCTGAGCCCTTTCCATCACTTGCAGCCCTGAGCAGCCATCTGTCTGTTGCTGCAGCCACTGGGCTTGCTAAGTCAGTCAGGACTTCTCCCCATAGATTCCCACTTTTCTTCTGGCATGACCTGGACTGTTTTCTCTGCCCTGCCTTGCAGAACCATCCCACTTCTCCCAGTCATGTTTCCTCCTTTACTCTTCCTACAATGTTTTGAGAAATGTACATGAACTATCCAATTACCTCACCCCTCGGTGAGGGAAGTTGGAGTACAGAAGTCAATAGACTGGGATCTCTTTCTGCCCAAACTGGTTCACCTGGAAGCTGGTTCCCAACCAGCCTTCCTGTGAGGTAGGAAAGGGGCAAGGCAAGAAGGAAAAGTAGGAGAAATCAGGAGCAGCAAGGCTTGTTCTGAAAGAATTAGGGGAAAATTGCTCCAGGAAAGGAGTCTGTGTATCTGTCCCTGGGAGCTGGGGTGATGCACAGCTGATGGGCAGCCTTCCCTTTCTCCTCTGTGTGCTCCCCATTCCCAGGACAGTTTTAGGGCACTGGGCATTCAATAGAGAGGAAGAGGTGGGTTAGGGGGAAGAGGGAGCAAGGAGCCAGCGGAGGACTGGCAGCACCTAATGAATCTGCAGCATGGGATAGCAGTTAGCACTCCTCCTTCCATGGGGAGCAGCCCTCTATCAGGTTCTGCTCTTCCACTGCTACGCCCATTGGCCACAGCAGATCCTGAGCTGGAAGAGACCCATAAGAACCTTGGAGTGCACCTCTTACCTGTGTTTGCCACAGAAAGGCTTTCCAGTCTGGCTATCAAGAAGGCTCTTTCCCATCTCCACTGTCTTCAGACCCTAGTCTTTGAAGGAGCTCTCCCTGCAAAGCCTAGGCTCAACCTAATGCTTTTAACCACCCCTACCAGTGTTTTTTTCAGAAGCCATATTTTTGACAATATATACATTAGATACATATTGCTTAATTTGCATAGGTGCCAGACACAGAGATGCACAAAATTTGGCAGGTAAACCCAGACACAAGGGGTGTGAGTGTTGCAAGAGGGAGGAGACAGGGCCCTTGTTTGTGTTCCTGGGGGGATTGCTGCTGGCAGGGTTAAATGGGTTTAACTGGAACCCAAAAAGTTTCAGATCACAGCTGTGAAAGGGCTTTAAAACACATTCTGCTCTTCTCCTGCACTGCACCAGCACTCTCTTATGCTTTACTTTAAGCAAAAACTTTGACTGTGGTCAAATTATTATGCATGTGAAGAAGGTGCCACAAGAGGCAGCTGCAGCAGGTTTTGGCAAATCAGCTAAGTGTGAGACATCCTGGTGGAACCCTGTCAGGTTTAGCAGTTTAGTAATGGTTACACATTGTCTACCTCCCGTCTCCCCCCACACTGCCAGGGGTCCTTGCACTAGCAGTGGCCAAAGCAGGGGCTTGCTGCCTCAGCCCGGACAGTCCACCAGCCAGACTTGGAGAAATTGCCCTTATCAGCATCTGCTCTTGTTTCCTCTGCTGCTGGGACAGACAGCACTGGGAGAGGGCACAGCAGACATGGGGGAGGTAAAACGTTACAGATTGTTGCTGTTCAGTTCGGCAGAGCCCATCTGTCAGGGCCTTAAAAATGCATTCAGTCCCAAGATGGAGGTTTCCAGTACAAATCAAGCGGCTTTTGTTTGATGCTATTTAGTAGGATCTGCTCATAATGAACCAGAAACTTGGACAGGCACCTCTGCCAAATCTAGCTAAGCAATTCAATGCATTAGCATAGCGAACTTGCTACTCTTCCCTGCAGAGCGGAACAAGATGGGTAACATACCTCATCCCTTCCTGTTCACAGCCCAGGCTCTTGTCTTAAGCCAATAATAATGATGGGCTTGTGCAAAAACACCAAGCTGTAAATGAGAATATCCCTCACAAATGCTCGAATCGTTCTCTGCTACCTGGCAAAAGAGACTAACATTTTGTGACTATGATATCTCAAGAAGGGGAAATCCGTTAAGAGTTTTGCAGACCCTTTGCTTCTGAATGAGAGGATCTGTGTAGAGTGTAAGATGTCTAAATTTGTATACATTTTAGCTGATTCATCTTGAGTTTTCTAAATGGAGACATGGCAGAAATTTGCTAAAAAACTAATTGAAATTTTGCCTGCTGGCGAAAGTCCAACTATGAGTAATTATAGTGGAGGCACCTGTTGACAAGTGAGGTTACTTAAACCCTCTTTGATTTCATCACTTGTCTTTGGTAAACAGAAGGCACATCATCAGAAATTCTGCTGAGGATGACAGCAGATTGGGGATGTGGTTATCTGCCTTCACTTACTACATTCTGAACACTCCCTCTCAGAGGCTGAGGGGGATGGCCAAAAACCAGGGAGGATGTGGTTTCTGAATTCTGAATCATGACAGTTTCCCCCCAATACTCTTATCTGTAGTAATTTAAAAATTCCAGCTTGGTAATTAGACTGTAGTTGGTCTCAGGCTCTATGTGCCTTGACGCTGGCTTCTTAAATGTCAGGACTAACCAGACTAATCAAATTAAAATTTTTAATTAAAATTTATCCTAAACTGATACTCAATTGGAGGCCAAGCTGAACAACAGCATTTTAGAATTCATTTTGTTACTTCCACTTCTGTTTGCATTTCTTCCCAAGGAACTCTTAAGTCCCACACTAATTCTTTTTGTAAAACCTTGTAGTAGAGTCAGATCCAGGCTGCACACTAGAAATAGATAATATGAGTGAAAATATTCCAGCAATTTGATGTTTGCTATTTCAACCTGTGTTTGAATAGATGAACTTCAGAGATCCTGTCCAGCCCTATTTGTTCCACTCTTCATAATATCTATGGGAACATGATGGCTGAAAAGTGGTGGGTGCCTGTTGTTTGCAAAGATTTATTTCTAACTGGTAAACAAGTTAACTACATGTGCAGCAAAAAAAAAAAAAAAAAAAAAAAAAAAAAAAAAAGAATTAACCCAACCAACCAAAAAACAACCCCAAAAAAACTTTAGGAGGCCTCCAGAACCTTAAATATGTACCACAGAATAGCTGAACCCTATTTCTGTATTTTAGACAGTAAAGACATGATTAATATTTCTTCTCAGATCAGGCTAGAGCACTTGGAAGGGAAATCTGGTACTTTTGTCCGTTTTTACCCTAGTCCTGCCTGGCTAGGGGGTTCAGCTGGTACTTGGGTCACTTCTCTCCTGCATCTGGGTAACAGCAAGTGAACAAAGC
Source organism: Aleadryas rufinucha (assembly GCA_013397815.1). Lineage (NCBI taxonomy): Eukaryota > Metazoa > Chordata > Aves > Passeriformes > Aleadryas > Aleadryas rufinucha. The sequence goes on from VZTH01006306.1 coordinate 52,851, forward strand.
CTCAAGTGATTAACAGTGGTTCCTGCAGGACCCCAGGAGGTGGCTTTCGGAGGTGACTCAGCAGATGACAGATCCTGGTGACAGGATTATTTTGGTTCCTGATCAGGACAAAACAGGCATGCAGTGCATCCCACAGATATTCCCCACGAGAACTTGTGCTTACAGCCTGAAGTTCTGCTGCACTTAGCACCAACTCCAGTAGTATGCACAGCATTAGATACCTGTGTAGTACCTGATCCTCTGTGTAGTTTAACTCCAAACTCAAATTCATTCATGCCTTCAAGCTTCACTTGATTTAATGATGACCTCTTCTAGTGTTTTCCCAAGCTAGAGATTAGCTGACACATATCAACCTGTTATTTCTATGATATTAACCTTTTTCCTGGCTACTGTTCAGCTTATCTCTGAAATTCATCTTCAGGCTTTGGACCACTCTTACCCTGAAAGCTGAGCAATACTAAAATGCAGCAATCTTACAGTCACAGTACGTCTTAAACTGTCTATACCTCATGGAAAAATCTGAGAGATGCCTTACTTAGAAATGCTTTGGTTTAGGTATGTCATTCTATTTTGTTTCTTTAATATGTTTCTGTGAAAACGGGGTCATGGTTTAGAATTTAATCTTCTATGTATTCCTGACTTCACTCATAACCTCTGTCTACATCAAAATTAGCTGGGACATCATCTTTGCAATATACACCAGATTTGAAAGAGATCTTTTAATCTTTTTTTTTTCCCCTGTAAAGATCTGAAACCTAGGCAGAAAAATAATCAAAGTTTTCTCATCCTTTTAAATTATTCTTAGTGTGAATTGATTTTGTGGTATTGATCCTAGGAATACCGTCTGTAAGCAGTTATATTTTGTGCAATATATTAAATAGTAAAAACAATTCAGTGCATGTATTTATAAAAAATATAATAATTTTTTTATACACATAACACATGCCCCTACATATACACATAATCATAGAAATTCAGTCAGTCAATGTAGCTGCTGGTTACATTACTGCGTTTATTTTTCTATTCTATGTTCTCACTAGAAAAAATTAAAATGGCATTGCAGTTGTCTTTTTCAGTGTAGAACAGCAAATAGATTTGAAACTTATTGGGAACAAAACACCTCATGAATTTCCACATGTAGCTGAAAAGCTGAATACGAAAACTGGTGAAAGATGCATTGTAGCAACATACAGAATAAACCAGGCAGCACTTTATACGTAGAGTTACATATTCACTACAGGGAGGTGGATTTAAATTCAATGTCAGAATGCCATCACCTGCCTTAGCTGAAACGATGCCTCATTTTGGTTTTAAGGCAGTTGCATTTAAGCTATTAAAAAAATAATCCCAAAACAAGTGAACCCACTTTCCCTGGAAATTTGCGGATTCTTCCTTGCTTCAAAAGGATCCAGGAAATGGTAGACATATACATACTCCAAATCAAAGTCCAGAGTTTGATTAATAGGCTACCTGACCTTTCCCAGGGAGACACAGCAGGGAGTGCTGGAGAGGGCTGGTGCAGGGAAGAAAGGCTGCGCAGCTCCTTGGGGCTCTCCCTAGCTGGGGCAAGAACTGCATTTATGCGTATTAATTTCTGAACTGTGTATTTTCCAGTCTTTTATGAGTTGTCTGCTATTGCTTAAGGGTTCACCTGCATGCTGGTTTTGGGATTCATTTACCTGTAGATCAGTTCAGAATGAGGTGATTATATGGGTATAAGCTATAGTGCTAAAAGCACCGTTAGCCTAGTATAACTGTGTTCACCCTAGCAGGGCAGGAAGTAGTTTTAATTATATTCTTAAGTTAAAACATTACAAAAATGTGTTTAAATCATTCCTGGGAGCAAAGATAACAGATGAATGAGCTATATTGCAAAAGCTGGTTGGAATACTTTCATGTTTATAGTGCTAATGTTGGTACTTTAGAATAATCTGCATTGTAACTTAAAAATAAATTCATAAATCTTTCCATTTATTTTAGTTGTGATTATTTTGTCTTCAGCTCCCTTGTCAATGTGTGGCTGCTTAACAATAATTAAACTGCACCTTATGAAATGCATTTATCCAAGATGGTTTCTTCCCATGAAGAAGACAGCTTCCCATGGACTGCTTTGGTCCACTTGATATTGCAGGTTGGGACTCATCTGTCTCACCAGGGTAAGGAGAAAAATTTAAGTAATTTCACTTGAGGTCTCAGTTAGTATTTTTTACCACCATGAAACAATCTAAGAATTAAAGGATGACAGAAAAACCCCTCAAATCACATTTTCAAAAGCATTTTCCAAAAGTGACTATGTTAATAGACTTTATTGTCACCAGAAAGCCTCTGGTAATCTTACAAAGCATCTGCAATGAATAATCTTCCCCTCCCCCATCCTTATTTGTTGCCAGAAACAGCTTATAAATGCTCAGTTGAAGACTGTGCCAAATTTTGCTTTTAGGCACACTTGTAAATAGAAAAATATTTCCACTGATTTTGGTAGAATTATTCCAGATTTACGCAGATGCAAGTGAAAGCCAAATTTCGCCTGGGTCTTTCCTCGTGGGTGCCACTTGGTGCCCTGATCAGCTCCAGAACTGCTGCCTCTGGTGTCAGTGGAAGGCAAGTGCTTGAGCTGAGTCTGCCCATAATTTGACAAATTATTATAAACAGATTTGAACAAATATTTCTTTACAAAACAAACTGGTCAGCAGGCTCCAGGCTTTATTCTCCTGATGCATTTTACAGGAAATAATATCAAGTTAGCTATTATGAAACTACCCCCTCCTCACACACACATAATTGCTTCCAGCTTGCTGATTATTACCCTTTCCTTAACTGATAGAGTGAGAAGAGAAACAAAAATATCTCCATACAGTAGGCCAAATCCTCATCTGGTATAAATCGACATAGCTCCATCAAAGTCAATAAAACTATCTTGATTTACACCAGTCAAGGAGCTGATGCACTTTAATTTTTTTACTTGCTTTTAAAAATAAAACCTTATGTGATTGTGTAACCAACATTGCAACAGAAACCGGCATTTTCTTTTGTGAAGTCAAACGTGCCCTCCCTTTGACTTTCAAACATTTTCACTTAGATAGTCCTTCTATAGCTTTGTTTTTCCTTCTGTCAGAATGCTCCTACCACCCTTGTGTCATGAGTGAGGTACAAACTGGACTGAAAGATGATCAGGCACAAAATAATAATCTCATGGAGTAATGAGGACAAAGAGTGAAATGCTACCACTACTCTTTCACCCAAAAGAGGAAAGAGGGCTAAGCAAAGCACAAGATTAAAAAAATTATTTCTGTCATTCTCTCTGATCACCATTCTCCAATTAGCAAACATATATTAAGAGCACCAAGAAATTAGTAATTCCTACTCAGGAATGATAGTACTGTAAACTACTATTATAGATTAATTTTTAAAATAATCTTTAAAATATTACAATGAGACTTATTACAAGGTTTACCAGAGCCGATAGAAACTATGTGCTCTCCCTGGACAAACAGATTTCTGAAGTCTTTTTTTCAGTGTTCTCTAGGGGCTGTGAAACACATGGTGATTTTTTTGGGAATACTTTTTGTCTCTTGTACTTCTCAAAAGCACAGCGAGCTGTTCACAGCAAATCTTTTACATCCATTTCAGGGAGTTGTAGGCATTTCAGTGTGGTATATTGTCAAATAAAGGTCTGGTCTTTCCCAGAATCTTCATTTTTTTCACTGGTTGTTTTGATTGATGTGTATATTTAGAAATTAATGATAATGTCAATGGCATCTTGAAAAATTTGAATTATTTCATTGTTAATGCTGACCTGGCGTTGTACCGTTTCAGCAAAGACTTTTAAGAAAATGTACATTTATTAATTCTTGGTATTTAGCAGCCCCTAACAGCATGCTGGTAGTTTTATTAAAGTTAATGGTGATATTTGCAGGATCATAGCCTTTAATTTCCAATAGCTTTTTTGAATATTGTAAAAGATTAAAGTGTAATAAAAAATTGCATTAGCATGAATTTCCAAATGTTTTCATTCAAAATGCAGTCAAGATTAAGCTTGCTTTAAGATACATATTCCATTGCTTTGAATAACATCTTGAAAATCATTCTATGATGTCTGGAATTCAGTTGCAAAGACTGAATTGGAATTCAGTCACACATTCTAGTCTCTGTTTTAATACATATTTTTTGATTCGTAGGCCAGTCTGAGACACATTCAGAATTGACTGGAAAAGTTTTTATAGTAAGAATTGAAAATTTGCATATCATATTTGGTGGCTATCACTACACTACTTATTTTGATTTGGAAAAGATTGCTTATCTCTATTACACTGTGAGCCCTTTGGCTTTGGGATCCTGCTTTCTCTGAAACCACCATTTTAGACTGCAGCCTTTATTTTGTGATGAGGCTTTTCCACCTGGTCGAATGAATGAATGACTGAGATGTTGATGCAGAAAAATTAAATTCAGGTCCTTTATTACCCCTCTGTTTCCATGGCAAAATGTGACTTGAAAACATGATCCCTGGAGAAAACCGTGGTTTCCCAAGTACTCTATAAGCAAGTATTTATAGGCAGGCACTCTCCAGATCTGTGCAGAGGAAATTAAAATAAAACAGAAATTGACAAACACTTTCCATTCAGTTGGCATTGAAAGAGTGGTCCTGTCTGTAAAGAAAGGTGGTGGTAGATCTTGCCAGACAATTCTGTCACACGTAGAGTAGGCCAGCCTTGCATAACATGGGCAAGGAGTGTCAAGTCCTGCTGGGGACAAACAAAAGTTATTCAAAAAGTCAGGTCCTGACCTCCCTGGTACTGATGCAGACAAATAAATTGCTACAAAATTAAGACAATGAATCAAAAGGATTTTACTTAGCTGGAAAGTGCAGTCCTTCACAGGGCCACAGTTCAGGCTTGCAAACTCTCAGGACGTTTCTGGGGCTGTGGGAGGTTGGCTTTCAAGCTGCCAGTTCAATAACCCAGAGCAGCCAAGAGGCTGCTCTCTACAAAGATGGTCCTGTTTCCTACATAATAGTGGAGCAACAGTCTCATGCCAACATGGACACTTGCAAGGCTTGAGCTTTTCCTGGAAAAATCACAATTGTTCTTTGAGGAAGTTGTCAGCTAGTATTGAGATGGATGATCTGGATGCTCTATGCACAGACCATTTGCCAGCAGGTTGGAGACCAGAGACCTGGTGGGTGTGGTGCCCCATTCTGGGGAGATTGGCTTCAGCTCTGATTGCTGAAATTTTGTCAAAGCAGGGTGCTTCCAATGACATGCTTCAAGCTCAGAACTTGTTTCAGCAGAAAACGCAAATATAACCAGTTCCAACTCAAGGATCTTTCCTCTAAGCATAAATCACATATGGAATAAGTGTAGAAGATTTAGGGAACATCTTATACTGCTTTTATTTTTAACTATAGCAAAACTTTTATTTTATTCCAAAGTATAGCAACAAAGATTGAAAAAGAACACGGCACTGTCTTGCCTTAAGCATGCTGAAGCTTTGTGGCATCTTTAGACTGGATTCTTGGCTTTAGAGACTAGAGAAACCTGAAAGTGTACTGGAAATGAAGCCAAAACAGCTTGTTACCCAACTTGTTTTCCACAAACTATTGAAATATTAAGAACACAGGCAAATAATGCTTGGATACAACTCTTTGTCTGTGTTGAGCTCCATTTGTTTGTCTGAAGCCAAACTGGGTGAATAATTTTGCATTCTTTATCTTAGCAGTGAATTGTGTGGTTCTGAAATTTGAGTAAGATAAGATCACGAACAAGTAAAAGCATGTGTAGGCTGAAAAATCAATATGTTTCAAAGTAACAGTTGANCTTTGTCTGTGTTGAGCTCCATTTGTTTGTCTGAAGCCAAACTGGGTGAATAATTTTGCATTCTTTATCTTAGCAGTGAATTGTGTGGTTCTGAAATTTGAGTAAGATAAGATCACGAACAAGTAAAAGCATGTGTAGGCTGAAAAATCAATATGTTTCAAAGTAACAGTTGAGAAACAAATTATTCCTGTACCAATAGGCTGAAAACTAGGTTTAGAGATTCTGCTAGGGCTGATAGTATTACTAACAGTAAAGCAGTATTAAAAGAAATTTGAGCTGCCTTCACAGTCAGATGTCAATCATGCCATCACCTAGAAATAAGGTGGTCAAAAAACTGAAAATGTAACTGTAACATTAACAGTTACAAACTGTTACAAACATTAACAAACTTGGGTTTTGCATAATAATTAGATCTTAATAACTGTAGTTCTTTTTAATTACTCGTGCTGAGGTCTGCTCTTTCCATTTATTCTGAAACTTTCTAATATTTTACTTCAATTATTCAAAATAGGTACTCTCTTGCTAAGATGTTCTTATTTTTCAGTTCAGGACTCAACATCATTGTCACCAAAGAGTAGCAGAATTCCTTCTAACTTAATCACATTCAGACCTATACCGTGCTTATACCATCAGAAAGCCAGTAATAACTACCTTATACCAACCCAAGTCTGTTCTCTCAGTGACGACACATCTTAAAAATAGTTTCCTGTAAATGAAATCTACATTTCTGTACTTAATTGTTACTTTCTAGGAGTCACTCTCTTGGTAACCTTTACACTTGGCTGAAACAAAACACTCATTGCCCTTGAGAAACACCTGAACAAGCCATACCTAAAATACAACTCAAGAATAATTAAAGGCAATAAGTGAAAAATGTAGGCTAGCAGCAATATAAAGTTCCCTTTTGCCACCAGAATCTGCCTTTTCCAGCCTCTGCTTCACCTTGAGCATTTAACATGGTGTAGAACTCAAACACCTGACTGTTTAAAAGTAATCCTCAGAACCTCCACTCTCCGTGTCTGGTACATAATTCACTAGGACAGAACTAAACATCACCTGTTTATATCTCTGTCTATATGCTGAAGGCTCCTGAGTGCTGACTTTGTCTACAAGCAAGCCATACATGTACTATAAACATCAGTGTATTTATAACACAGAATTCCCCAAATTCTCATCACCCCAACAGATGACTGACTTTTTTAAAAAGCTACACATGCAATAGCAGTCTCATCCTCTTTGAAGGTATTTGTTTGGTCAACAGCATTCTTTGGAGAACAGCTGTGTTGACAGGAGAAAGGACAGGTTGTTGAGTTATGAGGCTGTGGAATGATTGCGGTAGGGAGGACTCAGCAGTGACAAGTAGAACTGTAACCCAAGATGAGTGTCAATTCAGTGCTTTGACGAAGCCAGAGTGACTCAAGTGGCATGTTGAGGCACACCACACAGAGTCTTATCTGCTTAGTTCTACATAAATGTATTAAAATGAAAAAAACCAAGGAAAAAAACCACTCAGAAACCAGCAGAGCTACATCTTCCCAGTGTGGATCATACTAACAGTGCTTAAGATGGAGTTTGGACTAAAGGCCTTAACATGTGAGAAGCTCCCAGTCCAGACTCTTTGATTTTTATGACATGGGGGAGACATGCTGATTAAGGGAGCTGTGTAACTTACAAAATTAAAATCCTCACACGTGATGTTAAATGGCTGAGGAAAGAGTAGAAATAAAAGAAGAGTGACCTATTTTTTAACCTATTTAACAATTACTGTAAAGAGTTCTATCTACATGCCCCTTAAGTTCCAAATTTATTTTCTTGGAAGTTTTTCAACAGCTGTGAAATCACTCATTACTTGCCAATTACAGTGTAACTTTGAATAATCAATGCCCACAGCCATTCTAGAAGAAAAGCTGGCCACTGAGCATACGTGTTTAAAGGGATGATTATGACTGGATGGTGAGGAGCAGAAGTTGGAAGGGATCAGGGCTGGAAGCAAAGGTAAGGCTGGAGACAGCAAGTGGGACTGGTGCCTACAGGACAGAAATGTGTTGCTTGAAAGAAGGTGAAAACTCTTGCACTAGTGCTAGGACCCTCACACAGATTGTGTGAGAAGCAACTGTCATTTGCAAGGGAGTGGGGCTTTCTAATCTGGAGAAGCCTGAACAAAATGTCAAATCTTACCAAATTTGTCAATTTCTGTTAGAATGTTGCCTGCTCCTGTTCTAGGAAGATTTGTGGTGTTGTGAATTGATCCTATCACTTACAGGTTAATCCTTTCTAACTCTGTCTTTCCAGCACATTGACAACTGTTAGCTCCATGTCTGGGATCCTTCTGGACCAGTGATTGAAACTTGTTTAGATTCTAGAACTGGTATCCCAGTCCTTCTGAGTTCCCAGTGGTCCTCCAAGTCCCTCTTGCTCTTCTAATCCAAGCCAGGATGCACTGTAGCCTTCTCAATGTTTGCAGGGGCAGCAATCCACAGCTACATACCCTGGGGGAAGAGAATGCACTCCTGGGGAGAGGCTGTGTAGTAGACATACGAGCAGGTGGCCTGTGGAAGGGAGTAGGGAGCCAGCACTTGCAAAAGCAGTACTCTTACTATGCAGGCCTCTTGCCCAAGCCATTCAAAGGTTAGTTGTGTTGTAACAAGCCCATTATCTACCTGATGGTAACACCATTTAGTCTGTGCCATTGATACCTGTGTTGGAGCTTTAAAAGTAATCCAGTGAAATCCATCATGAAGTCTATACATTCAAATTGATGGCTAAAAACCCCACGTAAGAGCTGTATTCAAAACAAAAATCAAAACACAACATGGCATTAACTAGATCCAAATGGAATTCATACAGTAATGCAGACATGGTCTTTATTTTTTCTACAAAGTTTAATGTGGGCCTGGTTTGAAATGTACTACAATATGCATTACTTGTTATGAATAAGAAAACCACTTATGACAGTACCCAATGGCATCTGCCATTACAAGTGACTTAAAAGCATTCTTAAATACTATAAATATTGCAAGGAATTGTGACTTCTTTCTCCCACAAAAATTTTTTATAACATCAGAGCAAGCCAACTTTTGATATGCACTACTGCTGTAAAGCTGGATATAAAGGTTCGATGCTGAGCTGTGTTTTTGATTGATAAGGATGCACCTAAACTAACACTAACAATTGATTTTTCCTAATGATCTAAACTATTCTGGAACTATAAGTTCTAGGAAACTGTAACAAGTTCAGAGTTAAAATAAAACCAAACAAGAACCAAGCTGAAAAGGGTGACATTAACAGAAATGTTATAAATCTATTATTTTTGAAATTGGGTGGTGAAAGGCAAGGTGAAGTTCACCTTGTACAGGTAACATCTGTATACCACTTTCTTTTCAAAGTGTCGGAATAGAGAGTCATCTGAATCATCTGGTGCATAATATTTCTATCTTTTTTGTGAGACATAGTTCACATAAAGTGATAAGGAGATGGAGCAAATTAGAAGGTGAATGTTGAAATGATGAAAAGAGTACTTTCAAACAGGTACCTGTGTTGCCTTTTAATTTTTTAGTTGTCACGTGTTCATCCCTGTCGCTACCTAACCTTCCAAAACAGGATATGGATGAAAATCTTTCTTTGAACCAAGGTTTCATGCACCTGCAGAAAAAGAGGACAGAATGTGATCATTTACACCAATGAAGCAGCTTTAAACAGGCTGAAATCAGCATCTTTCTCAAGATGCTTGAGAAAGAACAGAACAGAACAGAGCTGCTCAGAACAGTCCTTGTTCTGTTCCCTTCTCAGTCAAACCTAGAAAGAGACAAGCCTGATTCTGGAGAACATTAGCCACCATTTCATTTTGCTAAGCGAGCCATACAAGTTTATGATGTCTGCAGATACGGGGTTTTATGTGTTACCTACTACACTTTACATTACTATCCCTGCACTGTTCAGGCAACCAAACAGGTTTAGTTTGAGGGTGTGAAGTCCTCTTTTTCTCATAACTGGCATAACCTATCTCTTAGATGCACATTGAGCGTTCCTCCCACTAAACATCTGATTGTCATAAAAGGAAAAATAACGTTTTCTTCCTGGCACAAGAAGTTGTTATTGGAAAGTTTGAATTAATATGTCTATCAGAAGGATAATAGAGCAGTATCAACTCTATCCCTTCAAGTCTTTGTAAATAAACAGATGGTAAGAAGTTTCTTCTTCTCAAACCCTGTGCTTGGTGGGGACCCTCAGGTCCATTCAGTGCCCCAAATGACTCTTTCTCTCTTTTCTTTCTTCTTCCTTCACACAGTGTAATACCCAGTCAGCCTCAGGATTTGTTGCTAGTTATAAAAGGGCAAAGGTTTTACAGCACTCTAGGCAACAACAACACAAAACCAAAATTTCCATCCCCTTGCTCTAGGCAACTGCTAGACAGAGGGTTGGGTTTTTTGTTCTGTTTTGTTTTGGGGCTGGTGAGTTTTTTTGCTCCCAGAGGCAGTGTCTTTGCTCTTAATTCATTCATGTCATCCTGGGAAAATCACATATACTGCCTGGATTACTTCTTGCTCAGGCCTTTAGCAATGGTTCAACCCCTTGCTTTGGAGAGCTGCTACCTCCATGCTTCCAGAGTTACCATTGTACAAAGACACATAGCTCAGAGCATCCTCCAGTTAGCCTGAAAGAAGAGACAGTAGGGCAGCCTGATATAAATCAAGTAGATGACTGTCAACAAATTAAAACCTTTTGATGTTGATTATTAACAGTTTTCAACATTGTAAAATGTTGACTCATTTTTATTACTCCACAAATTGTCATTACTTCCTCATCAGACAGACGCTTGAGAGCATGTTTGTATAAAACAAGCAACAGGAATTCTAAAATGATACCTTGGATGATTCACTAAAGACCAAGGAAAAGCAAACATGCTCAAACCCTATCAGTTGACATTAAATAGTTTCTCAATGTTTATTCTATCCTATCTCCAAAGATGAAGAATTTAAAAAAAACCATGAAGGATAGGGGAAGAAAGACATGATGAACATTTTGTTTAATTATCTTGGAGTTTGTTTTGTTGTTTAAAGAATTAATCAGCTCTTCCTAGCCCAGGGGGAGCATTCTGGAGGCAGAGACTCACTGCAGAGCAGGTCCATGCCTCCCATGCCTTTTGTTTCTTTGTCTGTGTTCTGGGAGTCAGAGTTCAGAAGTAGGGAAGTGTACACTGTCTCAGTGGGTCTATGCCTGGCAGAGCTGTTTCTGGAGAAGTGAAAATACTTATGGCTGGGGCAGTCAAGCTGGCTCTAGATCTGTTTTGAACTATTGGAGTAGAGCCAAGAACCTGGCTCAACTGATAGATTTTGTTTTCAAGTTGCATAAGCACAAGTAACCTGCAAGACTTGATTATTTTTTTTGGTACAGTGGTTAAGTTCAGATAGGATTATTTAAACAGCAACTACACTGGAACCCATATAAGCACCTTTCATTTTACCTTAATCACCTTCCTGGATGCTGCATCCTTGCTTGTTGCTCTTTGGGTTCTGATCTTACAGTTGTTCCAGTGTTTTGACATATTGAGCACCACTGAATCTTTAAAGATTCTGCCCCTATTTCCTCAGAAAAATTGCAGATCTTACTCATCCATATTATTTTTATTAGGAAAAAATAATCAGGTGTCATAATGAAAAAAAGAATAATTTTAGTATGATTGAACTGATGTGGGTAACACTCCAGTCTTCTGAATACTTTTTCATCTTACTGTGGACTCTTAATTTAATTTCTTTAGAAGTTCAAACACACTAACAAGCTTTTCCCCTTGCAGACCTTTTGCAAAGGCTTTAGAACATATTCATCTAGGGGAAAATAATTATCTCTTGAAATACACAGTTATTGATTGTCAAAGGAATTAATATATTACACTTAAGTATAAAGGAAACAGTGTGTGAATCAGCTGACAGAGATGGATTTTTATCTTTACTACTACCACAGGAGGGAAGCATACTAGGACACATATTTCAGATACTTCAAGGCAAGTCTCCCTTTGGTGGGACAAGCATATACTTACATTTACCAGTCATTCGATACAGAATTAAGCAGAGTTCCTACACAAGCAAAATCCAGACAAAAGGAAAAACTAGTCTATGCACAAAGCTTTCACTGGTTCATCTAGACCCCTTTTTACTCCTACTTAACTAAATACCTTTAAAACTCTGTGTTAATATGCTAATGTAGTGTTTACACCTTGTTTCTCAATGTGTCCACCTGACGGTTCACAGCACAGCTGCTAAACTGATGCCAAAATAACTCTAGTTAAACTAGTTCATGGTCTGGTCTGCATGCAAAGCTTACAGTACATCTAAGAATAGGATTTAGGAGTAGAATGTGTTTAAAAAAAATCAGAAAAGTTCTGTCCTGCATTCCCTAACACTGTGAAACCATAACAATTTACAGGAGCTTTTATCTTTCCCTAGATCCTTATGAACCGATAGTTTACAAAATAAAGGGAGAGAAGGGACAGACTTAATTTTAGAACAAAGGATGGTCACATGCACAATGTCTATACACCATTGAAATATGAATCACTAGTAGATTCATTCTGGTTTAACTGAAGAAACAAAGTCCAAATTATTCCCAGGAGCATTTTGTTGTTTGACCCCCACTGGAACTGATTACATTTTATGACTCTCAGCAGAAGGACCTCTTAATTTCCGTGAGGTTTTATATATACCATGCAGCGATGCTAGCACTGGACGTGATCCGGCTGGTGTAGGAGGAAGAGCATAGCTTACAGTGCTGTTTCTTACACTGTCAGCTAAAGGGGTGGCCAAACCCAGCGCCCATAACCCACAGACTTCAAAGCTTTTACCTGGCTTGGAGCCGAGAGACACTTCCTACCCAGTTCTGGCAAAGGCCTAAAAGGTGGGGAGGGCCGTGGGCCTCCCTGGAGCAGGTGGTGACCTGCTCCATGGTGTGCTGGTGGCGCACGACTGCTGTGCAGGGACCAGGAGCAGCCCCAGCGTCACCCAGGCTCCCAGCACGCCATTTGGAGATGTGCTGGACAGACGTGCGGAGGAGGCCACGGTGATGGACTTGTCGTGGCAGCCACAGCACCGAGCCTGCCTCCTCAGGCAGCAGGCCTGGGCAATGGCTGCTTCCAGCCCCTGCACACCCCTGCAAGATGGTCACGTCAGCTGTGAGGGCTGTCCCTACATCACCTACTCAGCCCGCTCAGGTTAAGCTTTAACCAGCTGCGTTATCCAGAGGTGAGCGGGTGGACGCTCCACCTGCGACAAGGCCAACCCTAATGAGCAGCTGTGAGGGTCTTCCCCCTTACAGCAGCCATGTCCCACTACAGCCCCCCCATATGGATGTCATGGCCCACTAGAGACCCCTACCACAGAACTTCTCATGGTTTAGGCACAAAATGTGTAGTTCCTGAAAGTGTTTTTCTTCCAGATCCCACTGTTAGTGCCAAAATCCATCCAAATCCCACTGACAGGCCAGCCTGCGAAGTGGTGCCCACCAGGGTGGCAATGTCAGCCAAACAGATACAAATTGATGGCAGTGAATAAAGCTCCTCTGGCAGCATTTCCTCCTTCACACAGTTGGACTGAGCTTCGCCAGGTGAAAAGCACTGCTTCTGTTTGGTTCTGCAAAGCTGTTTGGAAAGTCACCACCTTTTGTAACCAGGTTTTACATGAACCCTAAAAAGAATCCATATGTGTTGGACTCAGAGATGGGCTGTACTCACAGGCTGTTGTGGAATTCACTGAGAATCCCACCATCGGCACAGACACGAGCTGTGTTTCCTGGCATACCTTTCCCTTTCCTCCTCCTGATTTTTTGACAAATTTTCCTCCTGCCAAGGAGATTCCTTTAGATGGTGTGAAAGAAGTATTATTGGGGGCGGGAGGGAGGAAGTGTTTTATTTCAGCTTGTGTCAGCTGCTAAACATTTTTATCCAAGCATGTGCGCATGCAATATGCACAAATATTAGATAATGCTGAGGTTGTAACTCCTTTTGCTGCTAAACTCTCAGTTGCACAACAGGCAAGAAATGGAGAATTGAGGTCAAGCATATGCCTTACAGGGTTAAAAACCTATCTATGAAGCAGGAAATTCTCTCACTGAACTTCAGTTTTGTCACAGAGGCACAACACACCCACTCACAAACATTAGAAAATAAAAATCAAGGCAGTTCAGAGCAGGAATGGGAAGGCATGGGCATTTTTAACTTCATCTGACCTTTTAAACCTTTCTTCTTGGTACTGACTTTAGTGGGGATATTTGCTGAGATAAGGTGTAAAAGAAATATTTTGCACATTTTCTCCTTTTTCTCATTATCAGCTGCATTTATTTCACTGTGCTTCAGATGAGTCAGTGGTACGGAGTGTAACTGAAAGCTATTTTTAAAGGAGATGTCTTATCCATTGCATCCAATAAGGACTAGGCAGAGCTGTAGATGACTCTTTTTTGCACTAAAGGAAGCTCGCAGTTAAGATTTCTGGGGGCAACACAGTGGTTGGTATGCTGGTTTAAGTGTTCCTGTCTCTGTAAATCTGGGTTTACATGCAATGTTTTACAACATTCTGTAATTATAACAAGGATGCAAACTTTCAAAATGTATTTTAGGCTGAGATATTTATGCCAATTCAGCCTTAAACATGGGTACATTTAGAGATGTATAATGATACATTGAATCACTAGAAAGTGTTCCTATACAACAATAAACTATGTGGATATAAGCATTTTTGCAACTTTATATCTGTGTCCACACTGTAGTCTATAAGCTCCATGTGTGAAGGTAGTCTTAGGATTGCCTTTGCCTTTGTTTTTTGTCTAAGAACTTCTTGGATGACTGGAAGTTACAACTGAAATAATTGTTGGTTCTTAATTCATAAATTACTGAAACTAGCAATTTCATTCTCTCAGTTGTGCACTAAATTGGTACTGGTAACAAAAAGGTTTACATTTTCTTCCTTGCTATGAATGCTTAGCAACTGTATGGTAACAATCCAAATAACTTTCCAGCTGTCCTAAGTCTTCCAAAGACAGCAAGACTAAAGTACGCACTGGATTTACCACCTTTAAAGTTCGTTTCCTTTAGTTCTGCTCTACAAACATACATTATATAAAACAGACATATTTACAAGTGCCTACTTCTAAAAAATGTAGAAATTCTGTCAGTATCTCACTTTCTCTTTGGTGTGAGGCCCCAGAGTGGGTATTGTGGACAGTGGTGTCCACCTAAAACGTATCTGTCCCTGGATCTGTGGGCGAAGGGAGAATGATCATTTGAGCTCGTGCCTGATGAGTTTTCCTTTCAGAGGATTTCCCCACAGTATAGCACTCCCTACGGACTATATTCTGTGGCTGTGATGTACTATAGTTGGCTTCCCTCCAGCTGTAGGACTCAGCAGACTAGGCTTGGAGCATCCTGTAAAAGCATGACTGAAGCTTGCTTTGCACCCACAGCAAGTTACCAGTTTACTCCAGCCCTCGTCTACCTCGGCTGAAGTGGTCCAAGCATGTGCAGAAGCATCATGGTGGGGCTGCTCCACCTGTACACACCATGACTCACCCATGTGTTGCCAAGTGGGGAGACATTCAGAGTCTTTGTCAGCCAGCTACTCTCTCTTTCCAATTCTGCTCTTATCTGGGATCCACCAGCAGAAGAGTGCCTGGATAGTTAAACGCTTTGCCTTAGCTCTTAGGGTCTTCTGTGAGAGATGAGTAGCAGGACAGAAGAAAATAAGGTGGGGGCCAAAGGAGTCTCATATTAAAGGGATAAGTAAGTCAGAATACTGGTCACAGTTGTGAGTCATCACATTTGTCAAATGAATGACTCAAAGAAAATCCAGCACGGTCTGTATTTGATTGAGCAGATGTATATGCTTCAGATTGACTCATCACTGTAAACTTTGACTAAATAACCCAGATCAGCTACTGGGCCAACTTCTTTTCAGGTGCTCCTCAACAGAAATTGTATTGCATGGGATCATTTCAATATGCAAGCAGGTTTGTCTAATCTCAGTATTAGTGACAAAAAAACCCACAAAAAAAAACCAACCAAACAAAAAATCCCAAACAAACAAGTTGGGACTGTATAGTCATATAACAAAATCATAAAGCAACATCATTGAAATTATTTGTTCTACTCATCGACCTGACAGAGAAAGGTTCAATGTAAGCAATTCAAATAAGATGAATGTAAACTTACAATATGGTAGGTTAGTATTATGCAGCTTGAGAGTTTCCAATCTTAAATTTGACTGCATAAAGAATCTCTTAATGATACAGATCCAGGTTTCAAGCGGACTGATGCAGGATATTCAAGTCTATTGTAAAATGCCATACATTGCTCTAGTAGTGACAATGTGCATACGTAGCAAAAATTAGCAAATCTGCCCATCATTCATTCATTCATTCAAAATCCTTAATCAGTCATCATTCATTCTAAATATTAGTTAGCAATAGAAATTCAGCATATCCTAGTGTAAGAAAATTACAGTAGTGTCAATACTCTGTATCGTATGCACTACAACTGTAAGAGAGAAAATGCAGTAGCAATCCTCTCAGAGTTTAAGCTGGTTTCAGAACCACTATTAGGAAATGAATAGTGGTTTCACAACATCATTTTATCATTTTGTAACCAGGTTAGAGGCCAATCATATGTGGTCATTGTGGTAAAGTAGATAAGGTCAGAGTTCCTCCGCACCAGTATAAAGTTATCTGCTTAAATACCTTTAATAGTATTTTCTGAGAGAGAAAAAATAGGATATGATTAAAGTAAACTTTAAAGGAACATATCTCTTAATTTCTGGAGTTGCACAGAAATTAAACATGCAATATCCATTAAAAGCAGTGAGAACCACATGTCTAAATTCTATCAAACTGTGAAAAAAAAATTAAGAACGTGGAATGCCTTTCCACAGAATACATCTGATGATATAAGAAACATCCCAGTGCTCCCCAAGGGTTTTGTTGAGGGATGGGCTCTGCTGTACTGCGTATTCTTTAACCTCAGCAAGAGCCAAAGCACACTCCGGCCATGACTTACTGCCCTCTATGATAGCAAAAGACCCAACAATTATGCCTGCATTTGCAACTGTGGAATGCCTGTCTTAAGATTATTAAGAAACTACCAAAAATTGTGACCACACCAAAAATTCACTGTCAACAGGGATTGATTCTTTACCTTTATTTGTGACTCACGAAAGCAATGAAGAGATGAACATATCAAGCAGCTGCAGAATAAGGAACCTCCTGTCCTTGTTATTACAGAACTACTTTAAAAGCATGTTGAAATACAACTGCACTAGAATGAAGGAAAGATTAAATGCATTGTGAAAAATCAGCTGTGTACTCTTCCGTGGTTTCTTTTTTTGACTGAAGTATGTTATTTATAAGTGAGTATGTTATTAAACACTGAACATAGTGCTTTACAGCCAGTAAAAGACAATACACCAAATGTTACTGTTACCCACAGCTGGAGAGGATTGATAAAACTAGCACACTGTCTTTGCTCACACAGTTTAAAGTCTAAATAAAGATATATGATCAAAAGAGTGAATTGACTTAGCCAGGTGACAAAGAAAGGGCAAAAGGTGAAAAAAAGCTGTATCAGTAAGTTATAAAATGCGTAACTGGATAAGTATTTTGCTGGGTGCCCTAAGCTTTAAAAAAAGTGATCTACAGTTCATGTTTACATTACAGAAATGAAGGATTTTCAAAACAGCATTTGGAATGAAAAGGGATGACACTATTCCCCCAAAATCTACTCAGTGCATTAAAATGAGTCAGTGTTTACATATGTTATACTTCTCCCTTTATATATGATCCAGTAAACTGGGAAAAAGGTAGACATTATTGGTATCATGTCGTTTGACAGAACAACTCACTAGCAATCTATCATTTACACATTTTCACATTTATCTTTTCAACCATATGTTTTTTACAAAAATTATAGTTGAGAACCTAGCATGCCATTCAAGGTCCGAGGATGTTCTTTATGAATAAATCCAATATAGGTAAAACTGAGTAAAACTTCTGCTTTTGCACTGTTCCAAGTATATGATTTGGATGAATATTAGTTATTCCAACATAAATTTAACTGTGATTTAAAGTGACAGTCCTTCAGTAAAATATTGCATGTGCTCTACTTGTTCCAGAATAACAACAGTCATATATGGAATTATTTTGTAATGAATGTAGTTGAATAGATATTGATGCCCGAAAGATAGGC
>VZTH01006307.1:0-87095 GCA_013397815.1 Aleadryas rufinucha
CATCAGGAAAAAATTCTTCACTGCGAGAGTGACTGGGCACTGGAATCGTCTGCCCAGGGAGGGGTGGAGTCACTGTCCCTGGATGTGTTTAAAAAAAGACTGGACGTGGCACTCAGCGCCGTGGTCTGGTTGGTGAGGAGGTGTTAGGTCATAGGCTGGACTTGATGATCCCAAAAGTCTTTTCCAACCTAGTTCATTCTGTGATTCTGTGAATCTTCCGTCGTTTCATCATCCAGCAGAAATACAAGGTGCTGGATGCTCCTATGGGAAGTGCAGTGTTTTGCCAGAAAGAACAAAGACTCCAGCTGCTTGAATATGACCCCTAACTACAGATCAGCAGAACAGAACGTGGATCCCAGGGAGATGGACGGGCTTTGGGCACTGGCCAGGCACTGGAATTGCTCGTAATTGCTTCTCCTCTTCCTAACAGTAGACAACTGAACACCATGGAGTAAATCCTTTCTTCTCAATTCCAACATCCTCCTTCTTTCAGCCCACAAACGGCTGCATCTGAACAGTCAGTCCAAAGCAGATGAAAGAGATGCAGGCCTGGTTTTAGAAGATGAAGTAATAACGACTGTTTTGTTATTCTCCAGTTGAAGGTACTGCCCTGCTCTGGAAGAGCAGTACAAAAAGCAGGGGACAAAACAAAACACAAACAAATATGAGGACATCCATATTACAGAACTCTGCTGCCTGCTTAAACTTCAAAACTGTCAGGGAACGTTTCTCCCACCTCTCCTCCCTGTTAACCTGCTTTATGTCACCACTGGCTACTGGGGAGTTGTGCTGATTTATACCCCTGGAAATCTGGATTTGATCTTTTGAACAGTGAAGCACACAAAAAAGCTGAATCTAAGATACAATGCAGTTTGTCCTCGCTCTACAGGACTTAAAAGGGCAAGGTAAGAAAGCTCTATTATTTAGTGTTTTCTTCAGACCATCCTAATGAAACTGTTTGATAAAAAGTGCAAAGACTTCAAAACCCAGGCAAATTTGCCGGCCGTAATCTCGGTGCTGTTTTGCTCCGCTCGTGGCCCCGAGGGAATTCGCTACGACTCCTACCTCTCAAATGGCAATTTCCAACAACACAATCATCCCATTTTCTATTTCAGCCCCAAGCTCTACCTGAAAATCATCAACTGAAGGTATTGTCCTGTTCGTTGTCCTCCTCTTGTGCCACTGCCGGAGAGTATCTCTGGCCTCTGAACTGAGCAGTTGGGCAGCTTGTTCTTCCTGGAAGTTCTTGATCAGTGAAAGTGCTCCATAAGCACTCGTCAAGTAATAGCCTCCTGTGAAGGACAGCAAGGGAAGAACTTCTCAGAGTGGCCACAGTCACGAGTACAGACAGTTTTGTTTGAGATATATAAATACACACACAGAGGCACCCAGACACACACGTAGATATACAGAAAGCCCCTGTATTCTACTGCCAAAATATTTACACGCAAAAGGAGAACGGCTCACTGGCCTGCACAGCCCTGGAGGGCGTGTTCTCAGCTGCTCAGAGACGTGCAGCGGTTGCACGTGCTCCACATGGTACAGCGGTGCCCACGCCTGGGTCCACTGGTGCTGAGGAAAGCTGGTTCCTTAAAAGACTCCTGTCACTCCTTTACTCCCAAGTGTTTATTCCTCCACTTTATTCCTTCCCACTGCTGGAACACCAGCTTTATTATAAACAATTTTCTAACAGTGTTTTGTTTTCTTCCCAGGCTTCAGAAGTGGATGAAATAAACATGGCTGTTTAAACAAAGTCAAAGACAATCTACCAGTGTTCATCAACTTCAAAGCAACCGCCCTTAGTGGCAATAAAGCAACAACTGAGTGTGAGATTTTGACTCTGGAATCATCCCGAACACATAAAAAAATAGATTACCTTCTCCATGTAGCAAGGATGGATCCAGCAACTCCATCATGTATTCGATTTCGGTATCCAGCTCCAGCATATCACACTGGGCTAGCACATATGTCAACACAGGCAGGAAATCATCAGCTCCATACAGCCTCCCTGGGTGGAAGGGAACACAGGCAGTGAGAGACAAACCCACTTTTTTTTTACCAGTTCCCGTGTCTGAAAGGAAAGCGCTCTTTTGTGCCTTCTCCAGCCAGCACGTCTGTGTCACTCCAGAACCCCCCGGAGTCACCGACGTGCGGCAAAGAGAACGTCACCCGACGCTCGCCGCACGGGAGACGGGCTCGGTCCCGTCCTTCAAACGGGCGCGGATCTTACGATGCGCACCTTGAGGCGTGCGAGGGAAATTCGGAGACTGGGCTCACCTTGCACTGCTTCACCTGCACTGCTATCATTGCCTAAGAGGTGATGAAAAGGCATTTTCTTTATACATCCAGGGATTACATCCGCTTTCTGGAAGCGTCCAGACACAAATACCGGTCTCTGAGTATGAATCCCACAGCAGAGAAGCCTGAATATAAAAGCCTTTTAGAATTGGCAAGGAAATTTAACTCATTTCCTTGACAGAGAATAGTCAGAAACACCGGTGACCGAGGCCTCCTGTACCCGAAGGGAGCCTACAAGAGAGATGCGGAGAGACTGTAAGGGCCTGGAGTGACGGCGACCCACAAAGACTGTGCCGTACCTAGGCCCGTCGGCGGTCCTGGCACTTTTCCCGCATTTTGACTTCCTGCTCAGAAATCCCTACGTGGCCAAATCTCCGGGTCTGGCTAAACGGGGTTTAGCGCAGAGCCGGTGCGACGGTCGCTCAGAATCGCCTGGAGCGGGAGCCGCCTCACGACTCCGGTGAAACTCGAGCGACGCCAGCTGAGGCGCACGCTCCGGCTAACACGCTTACCTGGCTGGGAGTATGTGGCAAAGCAGATACTCAAACAGCTGCTGGCTCAATCACACGTTTAACTAACTTTACAGGACAAAACAAGACAGCCTGACGAGCTTTTGCCACATCTTAGCCCGAGTCTCCCAGTGCAGCACTTAACCAGCGGCAGCCTCTCAGCATTTTCCTTCTGCATGTTGGAAATACCTTACTCTGTGCAATAACACAGTACAGTGAGAGGAGTTTACAGAACTTCAGGCCAAGATTCCTATATCCATTTTTAAAATACCGAATTTTGAAATGCAATAATAAGCTGGCCAGGAGCTCAGTCCTAAATCTTGTAAAAGTACCTGGGGGGCTTTAACAGCCACGAGCTTTCACCATTCACCTCAAACCTCCAGAGAAAGGTGTCTTGATCTGCACTAGACCCAGCTGCACATGCAATGCTTCCTTAGAAAGAAAACTGCCAAACACCTGCAGCAGCTTATAATCACTTAGGGGGAAAAAAATCTCCCACTGCCACAGCTTTGCTACACCTTAGCTCATGAGTTCCACAGCGGTGCAAGAGAGAATGTCAGAGCTGCACCTGTAAATTTGTGCCATCCAGCACAGCATTTTGGACCACTGACTGCTCAGCAGGTCTCGACTGGTCTGTAGTGCCACTTCAGTATTCAGGTTTCAAAGGCACTTTTGGATTCTTGCTACAGTGCAGAAGCAGATGGCATTTCTGTTCCAAAAGCATGACAGAAAGTGTCCAAATGAGAACATTCGGTGGCACGGCAAGCCAAAAATACTGGATTAGAGGCTGCTTTTCTCCACCCATTAAGAAAGAACTCTCGTAGCTGTCATATTGCATACACGCTATTTAACTACTATAGCTAAATACAGGGCATTACCTCTATTACAATTTGCAGAAAAATACTCATTTAGAATCAGTGTTAAATTCAAGGCTCACAGGACAGCCTTTCTCCAGGCAACTTCAAAAGCCTACAGTTAAGGAAAGCTGCTCTTTTTCAACTGCTTCACATCTGTAGGATGCTCTGCCTGGAATGAGGTAAAACAGTGCCCTGTTATGCAAAACTATCAGAGGTGAACTAAGCAGTGGTGTCACACTGCTTTTGGCGTTGAATTATGCTAAACCCGGTCTGACGACTCAACCCCACAGTTAAACATCCCGACAGAGAGGCAAAGACGTGGCAGATGGGGTAAAGTATCCTCTTCTACAAACGTTAGGCTGACACAGCTGGCGTGGAGACATCTGACTGACCGTGTCAATCGCTTTATACCCTACAAGTCCAGCCCCACTTTCAAACGGCAGGATCTTCTAACATATCCCTTCCCGGAGTGTGCATGAAGGCTCCTCCCTCGGGTGGGAACACCCCTCACAGCCACTCCCGGAGGCTGAGCAGAAGAGATTTGCCCCCCTGGTCGTTGGTCTCCGTAAGTAACATCAGTCTCTACTCAGTAATTGTTTTGGGGTTTTTTTTGCTAGCTTTAATATAATTGCTTTGACAGAGTGCATTATACTATACTAGACTATACTAGTAGTTTTTACTTCTATACTGTGTAGTAAATTATTCAGATTAAGATCTTTTTTGTCTAATAATTTAGCATAATAAAGAATTCATTTTTATATAACTGTATCTGGCTTGCCATCCTTATTCCTGTAGGACACACTTGTACAAAGGTTCAATCGCACCTCTACAATTCCTTGGATTTAGACCATTGACAGAGTCTGGGCTAAGACTGAATCCAGCTGCACCCAGGCTCCTCTCTCGCTGAGAAGGGGTTTAGAAAGCAAGAGGGTCCTTCCTGCACCTCGTGACTCCACGGGAGGGCTTCTCTAATTAACTTTGTCTGAAGCTCCCGCTCCACCCACGACAACAACTCCGCTTTATTCAGACTGAGTTTTTTTCAGATGTGCGGCCGGATAGATCAGAGACAGCGGGAAAGAAGTGGAGAGGAAGAATTCCTCTCAAAAGGACAAGGAGAGGCTACAGGAGCTTCCGCAGGAGACCCGTCTGCAGAATGAGATGGTCCGATTCCTCTAGAAGACAACACCAGGTATGAAATAGTGAACCTGAACTACAAGAAGCACCATACCTGAGTTATTCTCCATAACAGTGTAAATCAATTTGCAAACTCTCAGCAGCAGCATGACTTTCTTTTCAGGTGAATACATCTTCTGCATAGTCACGAACTTGACTTTAATCTTTTCGACGTCCACAAAGTCTGGTGTCGGAACAAACACGCCCAGCTCCTGAGGATTCCTCTGCCGCACCAGCTGCAGGTTTTCCTTCAGTTGTTTCCAGGAACCATCCGTGGTATGAAACTCTTTCAACATCGCTTCAATGTGACCCTTCAGTGGCTTCAGAATGCACTTATGCATGGCCTTCTCCAGCACAACATCTGCAACGGGAAAACACAGATCCAGCTGACTTCCCCCTCTAAAGCAGAGCCAGCATTACCACAACCACTCCCCAAAGAGAGCCTGCAGAGCAAAACCTACTTTCTAAGGCCCATTTATTACACAAGCTGAGTTTCCAGATGTCTGTTAACACAAAAACAAGAGGCAGAGCAGAATCTGTATTCCATTGTCATTTATGGCAATGTGGTAAATAAAAAAAACCACACCCACACAGATGGATTACGGATAGTCAAAATTAAAAAAAAAAAAAAAAAAGCTGTGGGTCTATTTCAGTTTTTCTTTTGTTGGTCGGAAGTCTGCAAGTTTTATTTTACTTTGAGTTTAGACTTTAACTCCCAAACTTAACGTAAAACACAGTCAAAATCATAATTTCTGTCTGCTTTGGCATTACAGCCTATCCTTTTTGCATAGTTTCCACTGGAAAATATAACTCAACAAACATTTCCTAAACCTTGGCTCAGCTTTGTCAGGATCGCTATGAGGCTGGACAGATTGCAGGCTTTAAACTATACATGAAAACCAAGCTGTGTTTTTCCAGCTTCAGATTTCATCGCACAAGCTTATATACAGCTTTGTCATCAAGTTCGAAGTTCTTTGGCAATAGCGTGCACGTGGCACAGTAACCACTAACGTCAGGGCTTATTTTTAATTCTTGTTCTACTCCCATTTTTCTTTAACCATCATTCTCCATTTTCAAAGTATGGACTGTGTCAATAGAGAAAGCTCTTTGCTAAACATTTTCTCTGCAAACCTTTACTCTAAAAGCTGATGTCCTTTCCCAGCATCCTTACGGCAACACAGCTTACATTAGTTATTAGATTACATCGGTTATTTGCACCACGGTGGGGAACACGGTGGGGAATGTTCCTCTGCCATCCCCACGGGAGAGTCGGGCAGGACCAGAGCCTAGAGCGGGCGGATGGACCAGAGGAGCACGAGGACCGAGAGCAGACAGAGGAGAGACTGTGTCACTGCCAGATCACACAAATTAGCAGCGGACGTTCCTGCTAGCAACGGTGTCTCATTACAGTTCCATTAAACCTCATGCCCGTCCCAGGTTCTTTGCCCGTACTTCTGCGTTTTTCTTAGACTACAGCCTCTTTCTTTTCTCCCTATTCTCCCTTTCTTTTTTTTAAATCATATACTATTTCTAAGGTTTGGGATTTACACACGCACCCACACGCTCTCCAAACAAGCGTTATTCTGTTTTCTTGCTTTTTGCTTTCATTCATCTTACCCTTGTGTCCAGCCCTTTTTCCTTTTGGGTCTCCATACTTCTCTTTCCCACATAAACACACCCTTCACACGCTCCTCGTATGGTGCCTTGACTTCATATGTAGCATTTTTTCGGTGTTTGTCAGTAAAGGCACCAGTAAAGGCACGATCAGTCTGAGACATGTTCTTGGTGGCCTCTCACACGGCGGCCAGGGCTGGATCCCCGGATCCAGCTTCTCACCAGACCAGTGCCATCAATTACATGTTAGCAAGTGGCAACGCTTCAAATGACTGATCCTTATCTACTGTACTTGGTAGAGCCAC
This sequence comes from Aleadryas rufinucha, assembly GCA_013397815.1. Taxonomy (NCBI): domain Eukaryota; kingdom Metazoa; phylum Chordata; class Aves; order Passeriformes; genus Aleadryas; species Aleadryas rufinucha. Next base: position 6,757 of record VZTH01006307.1, read on the forward strand.
ACAGTCACCACCAAACCAGCCAGGTAAATAGAAGCATCACCCTTCTGCACAGGGACAAGAAACTGCCTCTCCATGCCATCAAAGCAATCCTCAGGGCTCGTGGGGCAGAAACAACTGCAGAAACAATTTTCCATCAAGAAAAACGCACGAGTCTCGCCCACGGGTATGCTGGCTAACTGAATTTCTAGAGTGTACACATCGTTCCTCGCTATCTTCGCTGATGACTACTTTTTTTGACAATTCAGCTTACTTTAATTCTACTACCTGATTTTTTAAAATAGGACAAACACCAACTGCTTTGCTTGTAAGAGGAACGGCTCTGCAGCGTGCATTCCAACCGCTCGGTCTTGTTTGCTAAAGCAGTTGACCCTGCTAAACATCATGCAAAGTGAGAGACCTCTATCCCTGTGAAAGCTGAACTCCCATAGGCTTCCACCAAAAGTTCTGCACGTGAATACTGAGCATGAGCCATCCTTCGTCTCGATAAAGAAGGGTCATCACACCACATTTGCTCACAGGAGCCTCGGAAAACTCGGTATGTTTCTGTACGTGACCAATTCTCTGTAGGAATAGGAATAGGAAGCGGAAGCAGAAGCAGTGCCTCCCCAGAAGCTACAGGAACTGGATGCTGCTGGGAGAGAAAATTCCTCCCTGGAGCCCCAGTCCTTGGCTGGGGCCAGGCTCGCTGTCTGTAGGTGGGAAGTGGAAGGCTCAGGGCTTCTGCCCTCAAGCCTTTGAAAGGGAGCGCCACTTCCACAGATGAACCGTGCAGATTTTTGCAGCTGTGCAAGACGGCAAGGAGGTTTCTTTCACACTTGCAATTTGTCACAGGCTCCGAAAGCAGAGCCTGGAAATTGCTTTGAAATGTACTCGATCGCATTCCACAATTTCCATGGAAACCTGAAATCATTTTGAAACAGCACAGAGGAAGGGATCGCATAACTCACGTGGCTGCGCTCGAAGCGCCGCACGGGCACAATAAAACAAAGAAAAAAACCACAACAAACAAAAATCTACCAAACCACACACAAAAAACCCCCAAAACAATGCACAACCTTTTCTTCTCCCTTATGAATTCTTGGCACAGACATAAGAACCACTGAGTTCTGCCCTCAAATGACAAAGTGGCAAATTCTAACAAGCTGGTGAGGCTAACGGCAGCAAGATTGATAAGGGCTGGACTGTTGTGTTAATGGTCAACAGTAATATCCATATGTATCCTAATAAATACAAAGCTTATAAAGATTTTATATTATTATTAAAGCCTGGAAGGACAGCACTTCTTGTGATCTGAGTCTTAGAGCAATATTCAGCATCATGGCACCTATAAGCGTGTTTGGGGTCAGACCATCCACCTAGCGACCCTTTCTTCAGCTCTGCTGCTTCTGGCCGCGTTCAGATAAAGGTGTTACTGGATACGATGCCCCAAAACCAATTCTCAGCCAGCAGCAGTTTTCACTGTTTGACTTCTAAGGGCCACAAAAAAGTGTATGAGGGTTTCCCAGGCAAAACAGCATCTAAGCTGCGAATTGAGGACTGATTCTTTACCTTAACATCTCTGTATAGTTCTAAGCTCCAAATCAGCAACAAAAATTCTGTTTACTTCAGATGTATGTTTTCAAATATCCTCCCAGGATGCTTACCACTCCAAAACCAAAACAGACACTCCTCAGATTTTTTTTTTTTTACTGAATATAATTTGAGCTGAACACTGTGTATTGTTCCTGAAATGATGCTTATAATTAGCCTGTAGCCTCAAAATGGGAACTAGAAGTGCTTTGATAAATGAATTGTAAAGGCCAGCCAGCTAGTTTCGTTGTGACTTGTGGAAACACATCTGTATCCTGTGCTGACATGCTATTTTTGCTTTGCTGCCAACCACACAAGTCTGCATCTAGACAGGACAACATATTAGTCATTGCCAGCGTCCTTACACAGCCTCCTTGCAACCCGCACTTCCTCAAATTGCAGGCACGCTCTCACCTTTTCCAGGCTCTCGGTTTCCCTGCTACCGACCGACTATTGCTGCTCCGGTGAGATGACCCGTCAGATTCCAGTCCCCGGATTTACACGCGAGCCCCGCTTACCGTGGCCAAACCATTCATCGGGAAAATCAGGGGTCAGTAGGAGACTGAGTGAGCCTGAGGAGCTGAAAGCAGAAAGTTGCTTTGGAATACCACAGCGTGTACATGCGTGACACCTGACTGCACTGCCATTTGCTTTGTTCTGCATTTTCCTAATACCTTGTAAGTTCATTGACTGTCACGACCAACAGAGATCTATTTAAAGATAACTCCTGTCAGGATGGCCAAGCATCCATTTCTTGGTGGGTGTCTACACTGTCACATGCCTTGTCCTTGGTGCAGACACGAGTATCTTCTCCACAGGAGCAAGACTTGAAAGTAAGACCTCACACAACCCACATTCCTTGACAATCAGCACAACCCTGAAAACAAGGGGTGGGACTGAGGTGGTTGATGCACAGGCGGTGGTGGCAGAGACAGCACCTAGGGATGAAAGGTAAGCTTCTCCTCATCTGACCTACATAAAGCACACCAAAGAATCACACAACTATCTGTGCTAGGTGTTTTCTGCTTTAAGCGCCTGTGGGTTACTTAAAACTCGTGCTGCAGCTGAGTGGTAAACGCTTGTCTTCTCCTGAAGCAGCAGTAAAGAAAAGAAGCAGGGAATAAGTCACAAAGTAAATCCAAGGGATGGTCAGAAAAAGAACCCGGTCCTCTGCCTCTGCTCAGTGGTTTCACCATTGCTTCCTACTCGCCATATCTCACCACTCCTGTGGTGAAAGGAGGTGCACCGAGGGACACGTCCGTCAGCCTAAACTCAACACGGAAAGATGCTACAACGAAGGACAGGACACCAGAACAAATGTACAAGCACCTAAAAAGTAACACAGGGGAAAAACCAGCTGGCATGGGTTTTTCAAGCAGAAATAGTGACATGCCATTCTAATTCCTTTAGGAGGATAATTGGATTAGTAAAGAAGAGGGGATCTGGGGTGGGCTGCCGCTTTACCTTTTGAAGACCCATTGAAGGCTTAATTCTATGCACCTTCCATATAAACAAACAAGGGAAGTATTGTCTTGCCATAATAACCGTAAGCAGGGTGCATGAACAGGTGCATTAAAATACCGCACTGAGAACCCAATTATCCACGGCTGACTGGCAAACAAGATGGACACTGGAAAAGAGGTACCGTGGGGGTCCGTCCTGGGCTTCAGTTAACTAGTATTTCCAGCTCTGTCTGCCTGCAACTCCTCTGTACAGACACAAGGCCCTGCGACAAGGCACGGACTGCCAGTAAGGGGCCGACACATTCTCTCCAAGCTTCTTTTAACATTCAGCATTTAAATATCCCTTACATATTAGAAATACCAAAACAAGTAATAGACGGTACTGTTTAGGCATGTTCCCACACGATCGGTTAGTACCTTACTGACAAATGGCTTAAACCAGTCACTTCTTGGTTCAGGGCCAGATTCGGGCACTGAGACTGAAGTTGTTCAGATGTTAGATCCCGCTTGGCAAAGCGACAACATTCAACTTGACTCCTTTCTGTTCAAAGCCAGGAAACGATGAAAAGACAAACAAAAACTCCCAAACATTAGCTGATCAAGCAGCTGTGGACTATCAGGGTCTCCTCTGACCAGTCCAGGTCTTTGCTCTGTGGATACAAATTGAGGTGTGGATGTCTTTGAAAAAAATAAATTGCATCCATCCTTAAACAATAAAGAGCCATGTGCCTTACTCTTGGTTCTGTCCCAGTGCTGGGAGTCCCATTGCTTCAGGGAGGGTTAACAGCCTGCAGTGCTGAGATTAGGAGGCCTCTGTCAGAACTAATTAGAAACCCTGAAGCGTATCTTGGCAGTGATTTTGCAGAAGTTTAACAATTTGATGGGACCCTCTATCTGGGAAACTTAAAAGACCTGCTGTGGAAGTCTTATGCTTGCAAGAGTTCATGATGCAGTTCTAGCAGAAAAGCTACACGGTCACAAAGATCATTACAGAGATACGGGAAGAAGTTCCAAACACCAAGGGCTTCGCTAAACCTGGGGGTGCTGCTCCAGCACCTACTGAAGTTCAGGAGCCAAAAGGGGGGTTAAAGTGAAGCCTGAATGACTCAGAACGGAGGAGCATTACCCCAGAAGTACACATCCAGCACCAGGCTGACACGTTACAGGAAAAAACTGCACCACGGAAGTGTGAACTGACGAGAGAGGATAAACGACTACTCACAAAGTTAAAATTTGGGCTGCAATTCCATATTGAAATAGTCAAGCAAAACTGTGGACAACAGGCAGGGCTCTACTTCATAAAAAGCTCTCTATAGGGATGACTAAATTTTGCTGTCACATAGTTATCTGCTTAGATCAGCAACATCTGATGCTCCTGATCCACTGCAGTTGTTTGCTGGCACAAGCCAAAGGCAGTAGATGATTCAAAAGCAAGTTCTTCCTTTGTTTAAAGCAGCCCACTTAATAAATTAATCGTGTTTAGTCACACGATCAAAAGCAGACTTTCTGTCCCTGAAGAAAACCAGGGCGGTTTTAGTTGTTATATTTCATAGCTTGTGCTACTCCAAAGTCTGAAACATTTAACAGCAGACAACATTTTCTCCGGTCTTGGGAGACCCACAGTCTGATTAAACCACGCCCTTGTGAAATGAAAAGTACATAACAAACCAAGCTTTCACAAAATCGCAACCAAACTGCATCTGTATTGCTTTGTCAAATATCCAGCACCCCGCAGAAATGCAGGCAAAAGTGTGCCTGCATCCCCTGCTTAATTTGGTGCTTTTTCTTCCATGTAACACCCACCTAACAGTCTTTATTATTATAGTGAGAATATTACATGTCTCTGAGTCTCAATATCGAGGACACGCTTCACATTTTTGTATTTGCTTTAGCAGTCCTTGTGACTTTTGTTTGACTTTGTGTAAATGAAGTTGAGGTTACGTGGGACTACTTCCTCTTGGTCAAGGACAAGGCAGAATGTCAATATAAAATTACCCTCTAGTCCCAGAGAAAGAAGTATCTGCCAATTTTGCACTGAGCCAACTGTTGGGACACTGGGGTATGGAGAAAAACAAGCAAATTAGGACTGAAGTGAGCTCACAAGGAAAGTATTCTGCCCTGAGGCGTGTTTACCACTTAAACGTGGCTCACAGGCTCTTTTACAAATACTGCTCAGACTCTGCAAGAGGGGCAGTGAGATTTATGCAGCAACAACGATTTCACTTTTGTGGATACACAAGTCTCTCTCTGATGTTAAAACATATATTCTACCATATAGCTCACCCACAACCACGCACAAACACAGAGAAGTACAGAAAACCAGAGATCAGCAGCCCCTTCTCTCTCTTGCACACGTTTGTTTTCTAAAGCTCTTACATATCTTTTGATTTAGTTTCAAGTGCAGGGATAGTACAGCTTTGCTAGAAGTGACTAAGAATGTCTGGAAGAATCAGATTTGTCTCAAAACTAAGTTGTCATAAAATGTCTATCTGCTCTTAAATGTCACTAGTTTTGAATAAATTCTAGTTCTACAGCTACAATCCATATGGTTAGATTTGGCAGTTTTAGACCAAACACTGAGAACTATGCCAGCCCAGTTCAGGGAAAAATACATGTGTGCCAGCCAGCAAATAAGGGATTCTCTATTGTTAACAGTACAGCAGCTGAAAAAGTAATAATCACAGGTAAGAAGTCCACGTTGCACCTATTTTAAGGATAACTTCTTATGAACAACTTTGTAGCGTAATCATTCCAAGCCGATAGGGTAATTTGGGGTGGGGAGAAGCGGGGGGGGATGTTGTTTTAAGACTCAAATACTCGGTGGCTCAAGCTCTACTAGCAAAGCTAGCCCCACCTTTTTGAACTGGACAAAGACTATCACCATAAACACAGATCACACATTTTCACCTTCCCCCCAAAACACAGGATGGTGTTTCTTACCTATTTGGTCTTCGGGAATCAGTGATTCGATCGGGGGATCAAGTTCGGAGCTTTGGGACAAATAGTTCTTGACTTGGGTCATGAACTGACGAATTGTTTGCAGCATATCAGTGCTCGAAACATGGCACTCCTTGTTTTCTTGGAGAAAGCTGACATAGTCCTGTACTAAGCATCCAAAATAGGTGCGTTTGTCCCGGGACATCTCTGCAATTTTCTTAATCATCCTCTTCTCGGGGGTCATGAAGGAACTGAAAACTCCGCTGACTTTCCGTAGCTGAGATTTCACAATCTTGGGGAGAACAAACGAACTGCTTCTTTTCTTCTTGGGCTTCAAAGGGGGTGCCATGCTCTCTTGGTCGCTTTCCCCCTCAAAGTCCTCCAGGCTGCTGTTGGTGTCCCCCTCATAGCCGAAGAGCGGCATGCTCCGATCGAAGTCCAGCGAGTCAGACGAGGAGGTGGAAATGCTCATGTCGCTCAGTCTCTGCCGGCCTCCATTCCACGGGATGTGTGACTCAGAGATGGCAGCCTGCGTCTTTTTGGAAGCTGCTGGAGCCGGCTCGGGCAGGGTTTCACCTGGAAGAGCAGCTGCCTCGGGCACGCGCGCGGAGCCAGGCCGGATCGCCGCTGCGCTCCTGGAGGCACCGTCCGCCTCGGAGCACACAGCCTGCTTCTTCAGCCGAGGAGGCGGAATCGGGGTGGGCTTGTTCTGCAGCAAATCCAAGCCTCTCTCCTTATGGCTGACTGTTTCTGGCATGCTCGCCTGCTTTATAGTCCTGGAAAGCTGTGGGCTCGTGAGGGTGCTATTAATAGCGGGAGGTGGCGGCCGGGGCGGGGGGGAGCGAGGCCTCGCTGTGCCATTCACGTCTTGAGTTCTCGGGCTCTGCCTTTTCAGACTTCCGCTGACATCCTGGCTGTGCACTTTTAAGAAGAGGGGATTAATGAAACACAGCGCTCCGTTGGTCTGGCTGCACTCCAGCTCTGAAGGCGTTCTGGTTCGTATAGAATGCACTCCATTTATAAGGCAGAGCTGGCGTGAGTCTTTGCAAGCACCGTCCAAAGGCACAGGCCTACAGGGAGGTGAAGGATCCGGGGGGTTGCTGTTAGCCAGGGAGCTCCAAAAGTCTGAAAATCATCATTGCATTAATGTAAGAATGCAAAACAGCATGCAGATGGCTTTCAGAACATTCAGCTCAACAACACCAGTTTAAAGTATCAAGAAATTTAGGTAAGATTTCATTAACTCAAAGGGGAAAAAAAATCCAAGTGAACCTCTTAAAGCACCACCAGACATAAATGCATGCTACATTCCTGGGGCTGCTCTTACTCGTTTATAAATACCACGACCAATGCATAGCTTCCAAACAGCCCACTAAGCTTAAAATTAAACCGAAAATCAAAGAAAGGAATGGAGACTGTAACATAATACTTTTTTACTGGCTTGAGACCAAAATGAACACAAACTGCTCGCTAGCATCTCACTCAAGAGAAATAAGGCAAGATTCTCAGCTGGTATTAATAAGCTCACTCCATTAAAGACAATAGTTAAGCTGATTTTCAACAGCTAAAGGCCGCTTACGGAAACTGTACAAATATCTTGGTTCGATTTCTTTTCGTAGTGAACACATGAAGCTATACACGAAAAGACAGCTCACATTTTGCTGTGGTGGATGCACACATCACCTTTAGCTATGCAGAGCAAGCGTTCAAGTGTCTAACAAGGGCACTGGCCTGGTGCCCTGCCTTTGCCATGGGGACATTTTGCCTGAGGATACAGACACGCAGCAACACATAAAGAGACCCAGTGTGCAGTCCCACACCAGCAGCATGGAAAACCTACGCTACACCAGCAAGTTGCAGCTGCAGCCCCTGCACTTATCCCAGCAAAGCATCAGCATGTTTGTGCAACTGAGTCACCACTAAAGAGCATCGGCTCCTGAAGGTATGAAGATTGAAACCAGATGGGCCCCTGAAGGCAGCAATCACGCTGAAATAAGGGCTGAATACCAGAGCAGGGAGATTTAGCTAAAAATTGCCAGTCTTGACACGGTCCCTTTTCCCATAGCATGTCAGGATGCCTCACTGGAGGCAACTGAGCAATGACACCTGGGCCCATCTGCATGAATGCCAAGCATCCACAACAGGTCCGTGCCCAACAGCCGTGTCCTGCCTGTGAGGCAGAAGACAGGAAATAGCCCATGGTGACAGGCCACGGCCAGAGAATGTATATAGGCACAGGCATGTTTCTCTACACAGTCATGCCATGTTGTTGGTGCTCCCAGCTCCATGACTTCACATCCTGCCTGCAGACCTCTCAGTGCCTGTGCCTGGCACACGGCTGCTGCACACACACGTGATGTAAGCGCTGCTGCAGGTGAAACACAAGGGAGACTGAGAGGGAATCTTTATGTTCAGCACATGAAACCTTACAGGTTGGCAACAGCCTTGAAATCTTTACCAAAAGTTCCTCCTGATGTGGTTTGCTGGGCTACATGCTGTTGACCTGTGTTGTCCAGCTCTCTCTCTGAGCCTACTGCACAAGAGAGCTCTGACAGGGGATACAACCCCGTGTTCACACACCACGGGATTTTGTGCCTACGTGTGCCTCAAAAAAAACCTCACACTTTAAAGGAAGGGCTGTTGGGAGTTTTTAGGCCTCTCTTGAGTCCACAGCATTCAAGGGCTGACTTTCGGGTGTGCTCTTCTGCACGTGGACACCTAAAACTCCATCAAAATCTCAGCTTTGTTGCCTTGTTTTAGCTCACAGAAACTGTGATCTTAATCTGGTGTATATCAGATAATTGATCCTGAATACAGCAACCACGCGGACGCTGATCCATCAATCTCCTCCTCAGCTTTCAAATGCAGTAGCTAAAGAAAAACCACACACAATGCAGAGACTGTTCAAGAGCAGGACTAATTCTGCAGCAAGGAGGCCACAGTGCTCTGCGGTACTGGTGACAAAGTGTGGTTAGCCTGGAGAGCTTGATCAACATTACCATTATCACCCCCTCTGGAGAGACTCACCTCATGTTACTTTAAGGCTTCCATGTGTCACTGGGAGATGGTCTTCATTACACCGTATCCCAATCAGACCTTTTACTTTCTTTTTGCCCCCTAAACATTGACCTCAATAGTACCATATTTGCTGCTATTCCCATGATAATCCATACTTTCACTGGATTACCTAAACTTGCAGACAAGCAGTGCAGAAGTAATTTATCTCCTCTCCAAAACAAACCCTTTAATTGCATTGCTACTGCAGCAAACCAACGTGCAAAGCACTGCAATACATCCCCGTGTATGACTTTACTGCAAAGTCTCACCAAACAGTTCAAGAGATCCTCATGCTAACACTGATTTAGAGAGGATCCTTTTCAAAATCAAAGATGATTAAAAAAATCTACTGCAACAAAGACTGCTGACAGTCAACCTTCCCTTCCTGGAGAAGGAAATGAGGCCAGTCAGCACTTCGCTCAATGTGGAGTTGCTCAATGATTCATCTGGGTGGTGCCTCAAGTTGCAAATCCCAACCAAGCTTTGCATCCATCTCCTCTGAGCTCAAGGTATGCTTTACAACGAGCCTGTGTTTGGCTGCAGCAGTCAAGCGAGGCAAGGACATGTCCTTGCCTTGTCTTTTGGACATGTCCTTGCACTCTTTTGGTATTTTAAAAATTTTGCCAAACCCATGCCCATGGATACATTCTGCAGATCCTTATGTACACACTCCTCATTTTCTAAATATGCCACTTCATTGAGGCGCTGATCCCAAAATTCACCATGTTAAGTTTGCATGTCAGTCTGAACAGAAGTTTCATTAACAGGGAACCTCAGTTCCTACATTCTCCTTGCAATAAATTATAAAGCCAGTGCCTGCTATGTGAGCACACAGACCACGTTCGGAGCAGAAGCAACATCAACCTCTGTGTGGGGACTGTGAGATTTGCTTTGCCCAAGGGCTGCCCAGAGAGGGGAGAGAAGAAGGAAGAAGGAAACAGCACTAACCAAAATATCACAGAAGGCACAGAAAGAAGGAAGAGCACCACTCCTTGGCCAGAAAAAGGTCTGGCCTTCCCAAGTAAGAGAAACTGCTTTTCTAAATGAAACTTGTATCATCACTAACCAATATAAACTATTTACTGATACAGCCTATTTCTTCAAGGTTACAGGAGTGCTACAGGGAAGGACATCTATGTAGAGAACTACTTACTCAGTCCAAGCTGAGCAATCTCTTCAAGTTCAGCTTCTGTCTTTGCTGCAGCAATTGCATGAGGCAACTTCAGTGTGAATGGAAGGACATCCCTGTTTTCAAAGAGAAAAAACATTATGGTTTTCAGCAACATCTATAGTTCTAAAAGCTTTTTTTTTTTTTTTTTAAACACTGGCAGTGGCTGATCTCTGATTATTTTCTTCTTGAGCTGTGGCAGGTAGCAAGATCCTGAAACACACAGCACAGTTAAACATTACCAACCCCAGGGCTCCTTTACATNAACATTTTGGTTTTTAGGAACCATTTTTGTTTTAAAAATTTTTTTTTTTTTTTTTTAAACACTGGCAGTGGCTGATCTCTGATTATTTTCTTCTTGAGCTGTGGCAGGTAGCAAGATCCTGAAACACACAGCACAGTTAAACATTACCAACCCCAGGGCTCCTTTACATTGCAGAGTGGTGTGAAGGGCAAATGACAGTCAAGTGTCCAGGACTTTCCCTAGGATCATTTCCACAGAGACATCCAGTATTTCCTGCCTTTCCAACAGAAGCTTTTACACCTGTTCTTCTACAAGCAGATCAGTGAGATGCAAACTTGTTATCTGCCCTTAATTCTTCAACAAAGCTTCTTACTTTCTGAATACACTGTTAACTGCTATTCCAGTTTTCAGAATAAAAATTTTAAAGAGTAGTTGCACAGCTACTCTAAAAATTCCTAAGCTAAGGGTGTGTTGGTACCACTCTGTTCTAGGCTGAAGACACTTCATTTAGGAACGTTTTTGCAATTTATTCTCCTGTGTGGTTTCACTCCATTGCATACTAGACATTCACTGGATGTTGTCAAAGGGAGATAGATCCGTGAAGAACAGCATATGCCAAATCCAATGTAAAAAACTTTCAGATAGAGATTTTAAGGGACAAAACCAAGTAACTGTATGTGCATTGTACAATCACTGCCATCAACCAACACTATACCTCTTGCCTGCCCAGTTGGTACCAATACCCTCAAGCAGTGCATGCTAAACTGCAACACCTGCAGTAGAAGTACCCATGGAATTAAGACTAAATGAGAATCCTACACAACTGGTGCCAGCATGAATTTTGCTTTTAAGGCTGTGAGCAAGCCAACCATCTGCTGTAGCACAGACAGACAGTGGGTCTTTATCACATAAATATTCTCTATGTTGTATGTTAGCTTCTTGAAAAAGCAGGATCTCAGAATTCCACTCACACTTTAATCAAGCATATGCACAGGACTGACACACAAGCTAAAAAGCATTTGAAAGGCACTTTCAGCATGGTACCGCGGACAATCCAGAGTCCAGATCATCATCATGGTCTCAATTCAAAGATAAGTAAACCCTGACGCCTCATAAAAACTGGTTGGGTACCTCCTGCAAGAAATTCCCTCTGGTTTTAGAAAATCCTCCTGGATTTCCTGTGATGTACCAAATGGTACTGTCTCTTTTTCACAATAGCTACCCATCTGCCTCCTTCAGTCTGTACAAAGCAACTCTGAACCTTCAGTGAAAGAAAATGGATAGACTAATGCCAAGAAATCTCTATTTGCTGCATGATCCTGTAGGCACGTAGAGAGAATTCACCAGAGCCTGGCAAGTGGGCAGACGTGGAAGGGTGACAAGATAAAGATCATCTCCTCATTAAACTACTTTTAAATGCATTTTCAGCTCATTTCTCATCGGAGTGCTGACCAATTACCCATGTGGTATCAATGCTGCCTTCAGCACATGCATGTACAGCTCAGCTAAACAGAGGCTGTAGCAAAGGGGTCTAAGATGCTTCTCCACCACAAACAAAACCAGCAAGCACAGCAACCCAGGAGCAACCCACAGCAGAAATCACCATGGTCAGCATGAACTGGCAGCCTTGATGCAGTAAAAGGACTGAGACCATCACAGCTGCCTCTCCCTGCTCCCTTCAGAAAGCGGGCACGTGTGCAGTTTGGTTGTGTTGTGTCCTGTCTGTGCATACATACAAGGCTCGAGCATCAGTCTGGAAATTTTCACCAGTAAACTGAAGTCAAATTGAAAACAAAAGATTAAAACCACCAACTACTTTTTTGCTGCATACTACCTGGAAAACAATTTTGGCAACCGTAAACCGCAAAGCTGACAAGGCCGTTTTTGTTGTTCACCATTTAAATTGACACCTCTCAGTTGTCATATTCCACATGTCTGACATTTTTCCATTATGCTCCAAAAATTCTTTTCACCAGCAATTCCAAGAAATGGACTTTGCAAGCTAGTTTACGGTTGTTTTTACACAAGCTACGGAGCACTTAAGAAAGCATTCCAAGGTATCAGCTAAAGTAAAGTTCAACTTGGCACCACCTCACAGCTGGGTGGGTAAAACCGCAGCAGCCTCCCAATGATCAGTATGAAGTAAGACAGAGACACTTGCTTCCAAGACTCACCTCTGATTTCTTCCATTACATTCTAAGACTACCCAGGAATATTTGCAGATTGGCAACATAAATATCCTGCTGAACTGAGTCCTCGAAACTCTTTTTCTTGGGACGGTCTAGCAGATGTGATTTGGAACATAACACCATCTTACCTGCTAATACAGTAGAAAGCAATGAGTCTGAACAAATCAGCAAAACTTATTCCAGATCCCTCCAAGGAAAACGCTGTGAAGAAAGTTACAAGAAAGAATCACACATTAATCCACTATTTCTTTAGAAAGTTTAATAAAACACATCTTAGATTTTTGCACGAAGTTAATAAGTTATCACCATCAAACTAGCTACTATTTGGTTAAGAGAAAACAACTCTGTACAGGCGTACATATCTCTGCTGAAGGCATCTTCAAGAATATACTGATAATCTTGGTGGCTGGTTTGCTTTTGTATTCCAAGCATATGGTCTAATTCCTGTAAAACAGACTGTGTGATGAGGGCTGCACAATGTTTTGCTAATAGGCAACAAATCAATAACTGAGGCGTTGTTTGCCCAGTGTACTAATATGCCTAATTTTAAATCTCTTATTTCCTCCTCTTGAATTCCATTCTACTCACTTGTCTTTGCCCCAGGTGTGCAGAACCTAAAGGGAAATAAATTTTCGTTCACTCTCAGAAAACCTTTTTAACCTGAAAACCCTTAAAAACCTCCGACAATTCTGTTGCGTGCCAATGCCTTGTGCAAGGGAGGAGGAGGACACAAGCAATGTCTTTCATTTTTCCCCACTTCATGCCATTGTTTCTTACTGGTATAAATACTTGTTCTCAGTAATAGTGACGATTACCTCAGGCTCTCTCTGATGCCAGTGGCAAATCTCACCCAATGACTGCAAAGATCAAGCAGCAGAAGCTCCTAGAGTGAAATGATCCAGATCTTTTGCCTCTGGTCTAAAACCTCAGCTGTGACAAATGGCTAAAACCATCAGTAAATACTTCCCCCTTGTGGAAAAAGTTGTGCTCACAAAAGGCAATATACAATTATTTTCTAGATGGGAATTTATTAGTATAACAAGCCTATAAACAGAGCCTTAGACCACACTTAGATCAACTATTACTGACAACTTTCTCTTCTCTTTGCCTTGCCTTGCTTGTAAGTGGAACCAAAGCCAGACACATAGAATTAATTTCTTGTTCCTGGGGGCAGAGGAGGGAGAGATCAAAAAGGGAAAACTCAACTAAAATTATGTCAGTTTACAAATAGAAATAGAGGTTAACTAGAGACTCTCTGCTTCAGGGAAGTTTAACTGAAATCGTTGCTAATTTTCTCCAGTTTTCTCTTTCTTGTTAAAATGAAATATTTGTTTCACTTGCAGTTTCAGCACCACATGCACTCACCAGCTGCAGCTTCCTTTTTTCATTCCTAAATCCAAACTTACTTTTCACACCCTCCCTTCTAAAGATATGAGGGCATTATTGTTTCAAAACAATTTGGAGCACTAACATTTGCTCATTTCTACTACAAAAAGAAAGACCAAATATAGTTTGAATTAAAAAAAAAAAAATCATTGATCTTGCAACAGAAACAGTTCTAAAGGGTTAAAATCCATTTAGCTATTACACTAAAAAAGAAAACCAAACCAACAAAAACCAACAGAAAACAAGCAACCCATCCCACACCTAAATTGTAGACAGAGAGAGCTCATGACAAAGCTGCATCCAAGAACAGTCCCCTGAGTACAAGGAAATGCAAGGACATTTCATTAAAAGCAGACAGGCTTACAAAAGACACGGAAGTTTCTAAGAGGATAACTACCCATAAAAATAAATGAATCTTGGATTCAGCAAGGTACCCAATGGAAACATTCCAGCTGCAGCAGCCTCGAGCGTTTCTGTGTATCTGCTCTCCTCCAGGCAGAATATGCCGGACCCACTCCCGGAGCCCACCTCAGAGAGCAGCACAGGCACCCCATGATGTTATTTGCACGAGTCTGGGCATCCTCTGCTGTGGGTTTCAGCAGCACGAGTGCTCCTGCATCCTACAGGGAAAAAGTACCTAACGAATAGCTGACAAGTATGAAACTCCCAACTCACTGTATGTACTTTCTTTTATGGCAAATTCTTTCAGGCAGGACCCACAGTCACTGGACAGACGCAGAGAGATGACTTTCTTCTGCAGCCTTGCAGACTTCCTAACCAGAAATATCTGTTGTGGAGAAGGCAGAAGGATGTGGTTTTAGGTTCATCACAGATGCCAGAATAAATACAGATCAATCACAGAAGGAACCAGAACGACCTCATGATGTCTGATCTAAACCATACTGGAATTTTACTTGGTCATTACTGTATTGGGTCCAACACCTCGGTGTAAAATGGCAGCACAACATTTTGGGAAAAGCATGTCCTCAAAGAAATTGAGATTCTTCTTACCCCAGGAGGCTGTGCCTGCAAAATTTCCATGGCTTCAGCATCATTCAGACCAAGCTGCAGCCACACAGGGTGAGTATGGAGGAGCTTGTCCAATATGCTTAGCTTGTTGGATAGGCTGTCATATCCAGAGTCCCGGGGGCAGCTTTTTACATCACTTTTCTCAGGAGAGACATTATCCATGTCCTTTATTAGACTGCAGAAAATTAAAAAAAAAAAAAAAAAATTAGACATGCTAACCTCCTATGAACAACCACTTGTGTCAGCAAACAGAATTATCACAAAGCTCATGGCCCTGCTGGCACTCTCCTACTGGCTGGTACTTCTCCTACTGAAAATTCATATATATATAGTATACACAAAAATTCTCTTTAAAGGATCTCAATTCAAAGCCAGCTTGAAGAGAAGCCTTAGCGTTCTTCTGTGAGGTTGGAGAAATTCAGCCATCACTTCAGATACAACTGTATGTGCAGATGTGATTGACTGAACATTTCACTTGCCTTCCTTGCTATGCTAACATACGGCAAAACTTCTCTTCAAGGATATTTATGCATTTCAGACACTTTTATTCCCAGATCGATTCCAAATGCTGCAACCCACAGAAATCTTCCTCTTTCCTGCCTGCCAGAAAAATCTGTTCAATACTCTGACAATGGAGGAACCCACTACCTGTTGGTGATCATTGCACCAGACACAAGAACTTAGTCTGTTCGGAGGGATTATTTTCAGAACACAAGTCCACAAACCAGCATCACTTCATCCTATGCCCAGACTGCTGTCTCTGCTCCAGCAGCTCTGCTGCCTTCACAGCTGCATATCCATCTTTGCTCCCCTCTGCTAAGAGGTCAGAGTAGGAGGAGGTGAGAAAGAGATGAGAAACTCAAGAAAGAAACAAGAAAAACATGTTAAATCCCCAAATAACTCTCCCTAAGGCACAGCCTCCTTAAAAAAATTGTCGTAAGTGGCAGCCACTTTTTATGGTACTCCTGCTAAATTCTGTAAATATTTACATTTTCTTCCATTTTGCCATGAAAGGTCCTTACCTTGCATTTTAATACTACACCTCCCAGGATCAGAAACAAGTAAGGAATTGTATATTTATGCTCCAAATTCCTTTGGCTGTGGATTGACTCCTATGTGAGAAATAAAGGCTAAGCTAAGTGTGAACGTGGCAAAGCAGTGTAAGGTTAAAATTTATTTGGGGCAGGGCATCTAAAGTTACTGCTACATTCAGTAATGAAGTACAGTTCTTGGAGGCTGCAGATACTTGTTAGGAAAAATCCAAATAAACAGAATACTCTGAGAACTCCTTTTGTTATGCAAAGCTTCACCATCCTCCATTTAATACAGAAGACCCAGTACAAGTGCATGTGTGCTGCTGGCTCGAATTCCTCATTTTTGACCTAGAAGTACATCCTGTGATTCTCTCCATGCTAGAAATCACTATGGAGCAGTTACTCTGGTAACAGCTTCCTGATGACAACATTTAGGAACAGACAAAAAGCACCCTGCAAACTCCACTGACTCCCTGAGATGTCAGGCAGAGGACTGTGTTCCCCCTACAGACCTTTTCTGTCGCAGAAGAGGCCCTGGGCAGCAGAGGGCAACACAGCTCCACCTCCCCACTGCACACGATGCAGCTCTTCTGAATTCCATGCTCTGGACAGGCCCTGAGCATCACTAACAGCATTTACCATCCTCATTATCCCAGCTACTCTACCCACAGCAAGTGGGCACATAGCTCACGAGCAGAGGAGCACTGAACACTTAAAAAAGAAACAAAAAGCCTCTCCAGCCTCCCAGAAAATCCCACACCGGTGAAAACAAGCCAACCAAATTAAAACCCACCAACCAAACAACAGAAAAAACCAAATGACCACACTGCTTTCTTCTAGCTTTGGTCAGCAAGTTGCAGCATCTCTGGAGAGGGCAGGCAAGGAAAGTAAATGGGGTAGAGAACTTTCACTGTATGATCAGATAAGAACAGGCAAAATAATTTGACTTTCCTTTACCTGGATTAATTACCACTACCAGTGTTTGCCTCTTTCTTTTTCCCTTTGTTTGCTTATTTACGATGTGATGCTTTTCAGATTCCCAAGGCATCTCAAATGCAGACGATTTCCCCTCTGCCCATCAGAAGTTTTTACTAACTGCCAATATGCCTTCCAGGGGCACAAAATACACAGAAATACGTCTGGTGCAGGAGGGAAGTACTGTTTACATCGGTCATGACTGGGTCTGAAACTGCCTCTGTAGGAAAGCTGGGTTTCCCTTTCAACCAGTCCCAGCAAAGCCTAGTGTCGCAATGGACGAATCTCCAAAAAGTCAAATCACGAACCACAAAAGTGTTTTCCCGAGCTGTACCTCCAGTAAATATTGCTCAGAAACTTCCCACTCACCCTCAGTGCCAGTCAGCTGCACTACAAACTAAAGGCAGCTGTGGCAAAGTGCAAGTTATACACCAGTGCTGGCTGCAAGCTTAGACAGATATAAATTATTTCCATTCCTTGGTCAGGAGGTGAAAACTAAACATGCTGCAGGGGGAATATGTCCAAGAGGGAAAAGTTTTTTGCCTACTAAAGACAGCTATATCCCATTCAAAAGGAGGTGTGTGACTGGTATGAGCGAGGATGCCTGGCATTGTTTGCTACCACAAAACCACCTCGAGCTGGCAAGAGTTTGCACAGGCACGTAGGGCCACGATGCTCCTCTTTGGCAGGACTGGCTTCATGTTGTCCCACACCCCCCAGACCATTATAAATCGGAAGACTAATTTGAATGGGGAGCTATCGGGTTTTCAGAACCTCCAGGTACTTACACGCTGAGATCCAAGGAGGAAACTCTCTGACCTACATACACAGGCACCTCTTTGCTGCAGCTGCTTCTGCTCCCTCAAGAAATAAGCCAAAGATTATGAATACCTGATCATGACCAGAATTTCTGCCAATCCCAAACGCTAATGGTTCAAACACCACCGATGCAACTCAGCTAAATCAGCACTAGAATGTTACTGCAATCTGTGGTGAGGTACACAGGAATAGGCAACACTTAAGAAAAAATATTTCCTATTCCCAAACAATAAAGAAGGAGGCAGAGAGAAAGATCTGTCCTGGTGAACTCTGAAAAGAGCACACCTTGGAAAAGCCACACCTGGCAAACCACATACAGCCTACTAGAAGCCACTTCCCAAGGCCTGGGAGCAAATGCAGTAAAAAAACCCCACTGGTGTGTTTTGACAGCCTATTTGCAGTGGTCTAGCACTACTGAGCATCATATTCCCAGCTTGCTTTTTATTCTTAAAATAATTTTAATTAATGATCTGGGCATTAGACATACAGTCAAACCCTGATATATGGGAGTTCTTGAAATTTGTCATGTCTTAAGAGTTAGCCCAAAATTATTTGGGGCTGGGATGTGTGTGCTACTACTTTGGACACAATTGCATGGAAAGAATAACCATTTGAATTTATGAACAATGAATTAACTCGAGTGTACAGAATAAGGATAAGAAGTTGCTGTAACCTAAGTGCTGGCAAAATACGCTGTACATTATACAACAACTAAATTCCTCTCCTGGTTTTACTTTTGGGCTGGGTGACGTTTGGTTTGTTGGTTGGTTGGTGTTATTGTTTGGGATTTTTAAAAAGACTCCTGATAAAAGACAATCTGACCAGGTCACATTAAACTCAAAACTGAAACACAAATCAGCCTTAAGGGATGGTCTGCTTCAATGCAGGGCTGCTACACGCTCCTCTTCAGTGGGAAAGGAGTTCCAACACTACTCACAATGAACTAAAGAAGACACATGATTCATTCAAGTTTCCCCAGATTTGAAAAAAACCCATAAACACGTGGGAAGAGAGGTAACTGCCAAGATAAACAAAGCTGTGCTGCAACCTGATTAGACTTAGCTCTTAGTAAAACAGACAAGGAACAGGTTGAAGCCTGTAACCAGGATGATCCTTGCTCACGATGTGAACCTTGCTCCAGCCCCACCAAAGTTAACCACCACAGAGTTGCGGGGAAAAGTCCAGGCATCAAAAAAGTGGGATACTGAAACAGTCCCCCTTAAAACACATCTTTGAAACCTTTTTTTTTGGCCTGGCTTTTACACATTTACAAGCCGAAGTGGTAAGCCCTTGAATCATCGTCGATATTACTTGGGCCATACCTATTAAAAGGAGAGAGGAGCCCAAAACAAAACTGGGGTGAGGAGTATAAATCTGAAAGTCACCACATAACCACAAAAAAACCCCACACTACAATACTAAGGCTGCAGACACGCAGTTTCACGTCCTTATTGTTCTGAATTCAGCCGAGAGCTCTGCAAGTGCTGCCTTTCCAGAACTGCTCTACGTGTCTGTGGAGACCTGCTGAGGTGGAAAAAGAGCGAGATGGACACTGAGCTCAAATTTCCCTAGATGCAAATCCCAGGGTCATATCGAGATACCAACTTCCGAACAGCAGAACACGCATTAAGAAGTGCAAACTACATTAATTGCCAAGTTTTAAATTAACCACAAAGAAATAAAGTTACGACAGTAAACACAGCCTTGTGAGGTGTCTGGTTTAAACAAGAACTCTGGAAAACTTTTGTTGAAATTACTATAATCTTGCTCTGTAGCTCTATATATAAAAAAAAAAAAGGGTGTCAGCGCACAACCACATCACATAATTTATACCAACTTTGATACAACTTCTTCCTTACACAGAAGCATGCAGTTCAGAATTTTGTAGTCACGGAGGGTTTGACTTTAGCTCATTTATTCAGACTTCATATTTCACACTATCATCTTGAAGTGACATAGAATAAATTTTTTTGGATGGCTATCATTATTTTTCATGGCAATTGCATTATTCACTTTTTTATATTAGGTTTACTTACATATCTTTAACCAAAATATATTTTGCAGTCAAGATTAACAAATTAAGATTAAAAAAACTTAAAAAAAAAATCAATAAGAAGAAAACCCATGATATGTAAAATGTGGACATTTAGCTGACTATTTCCAGCTAAGTGCTTCCACCAAGATTTTGGAATCAGTAGACCTTAGCCTTTCATGCATATGATGTATCCAAAGATATAAGAAGCCTTTTCCTAACTGAAAATTAGCTGATGATCTCTGAAGTTAATTAGCTGAATTGACAAAATGAAGAAAGTATCCTTTCTGCCCCTGTAAAAGAACTGTGCTCTCAAAAGCTTTAAAACTTGAATAATGTTCAACCAGGGCCATAGCCAAGGACTTTAATTAGTCCTTACTTCTTTACCACTTGGGAAACAAAGGTGCTGCTTAATGTTTTTTTAAATAATCTAAATATGCTTTGTAGTAAGTTCTAGCAGATTTCAACAGAATTCATAGGAAGAAAAAGAGCTAAAAATCTTGGATGTAATTCTAAATAACTATTTTCCACTTCATTAACTCACTGCTAGAAGAACAAAACCCACCAGCTCCAGAGCTGGCCAAGACCATGCAGTCAGATAAAACACAGCGCCTACAATGGTTGCTTTTCTCTTACAATAAATATTTCAGATAAGTACAAAAATGTGCTCTCTTGTTAACACAATGATTAAAATATTAATTATCCTCCAGATGTCAATTCAGCAGATGCTGCCGGGCAAGCAAAGCCAAAATGCTGGGATCCCACTCTGCCCACTTAAAGGTACAAGCTTAACACAACAATTTTATTTTTTTTATTTGCAAGTTATTCATATATAACTTAACTTAAACACATAACCCACATATCCATCAGCTCACAGCAGTCAATGTTTTACTTCCTAACCTGAGAACATAAATAAATCATGTTATTGTATCTTGAATCTTCAAAGAGCCACTCGAAGCAATGAACATTTTGTCTTTATAGCGTGAAAGCAAAGCTGTGCCACAGACAATGGTAATAATGTTAGCAGTTTCCTGCTTTAGACATTCATCAGTCTCTAAGTTTTTTAACAAGGAAGTAGAAGTGAAGCTCAGTTGCAATTAGAAGTTATTAAGGCAAATACACTGAGCAACTGAATCTCTGGGCACTCCTGCACAAAGGCAAATTCCTTGGATCAAGAGCAAGATTATCTACACATCCTATGCTGCCAGGGAGAAGAGAGCTAGGACATAAGCCACTCAAGAAGACAGCACAAGGAAAACATTCCTGTCATGGTAGACCCTCCAGGACTATGAAAATAAACATTTTAATCACCTTCGCCAATCAGCAGATTCATCTTCCACTGTGAGATCTGTCTGTACCATCTCCTGTTTCAGTTCTCCGATTTCTGAGGCAATTGTGTCAATGAGCTAGAAAGGGACAAAAATAGTATGACATCAAGTGAGTGGAAGAGGCGTGGAAAAGAAGCCGGGGCAAGTTTAGTCACCAGAGATTACAAACTTTTCTTTTTTTGTAAAATCGCATCCTATTTGGACTTCCCCTTGCAAAGGAACAAGTAAGGGTTGGGGCCACGTATAATTCTTCTCAGAGGAAGAATAATTCCTGTTTTGTGCCAGTACGAAACCTTCCAGGTTGGCTAGCCTTTTAATTTAAATGGAATAAATTTGCAACCTCTACGCATTATGAAACATCTTACAAAAACTAAATTATTCAACTGTTCATAGCATTTACCTTCTCAAATAAATATTTTTTTTTAAAAATTAGAAGAGTTCCATCTGCAAGAGTTCTATTTCAGAAGGGACACTAAGCCAGCATTACGATACCATGGAGGATGAAAAGCAATGAAGCGAGAAGGGAACGGGTGGCTGCTTTTCACATTAGGTTTTGGACTCCACTTGAACACAACAATTCAGTTTAAAAAGAATTGCCTTGCAACCATGCAGCTCAGGTGGAACCCCATCCTAATTCTGGGTACGAGAGTAAAAACTCATTTTAAGGTGGGCGAGGTTAGCACTACGGCTGTATCCCGAGAAACGCAGAATTTGCTAGCCAGAGTTCTGGGAAACATTTTGTTGAGCAGAAACCAACCATGAAGTTTGCAAAGCATGCTCTCTTGAACACTTCTTCATAGCCAATGCATCAAGTTTGCTTGTCACGCCCACACCATGACAGCCTATAAACCCTAGGAGGGTTCCCTCTCTGCTGCCGGGAGGGAACCTGATGAAAGGTTTGCAGTGATGCAGTGATCTCTACCACCACCCCTGCACGTCACAGCAAACAAAAAACCCTGGCACATGAAGCAAAACCAGCTTTGCAGTCCAAGTCAGAACAGTCTTCACAGCCACCCACAAGGTATGAGCCCGAGTCCCACTCAGGGCAGGCAACTCAGTGCAGCAGCATTTCAAAGAATTGCAGGCATCATCTTCCTAAATTGTTATATTGGAAGTTTTCCTCCACTTCAGGAATTCACACTCTCCTTTGCTGTGCAGCATTATTCCAATCAATTCAAAAGAAGTTTTAGTCTCTGCTTACAACTGGCCAACTCCAATAAACAGACCTCACGTAAGAATGAATTACCATTACCCACACCATCAGGGCTTCTTTCTGTCCAAGTCATAGCTCCCAGTGCTGGAAATGATACAAAGTTTAACATTTTCTTATATAAGTTTAGTCAGGGGTTTTGTTCTCCTTTGCCCGGGGGGGAAAGGAATTGAGGTTTCTTTTCAAAGGATTGTTTCACCACTCAGGCCTGATGAGCTTAACATCTCAAGAGACTGGGAGTATCAAAGAAGATACACAAAAGATAATGACCATTAACGAACAACACCTCCAAACATCACCCCTGGCATGGTGTGAGACTCCTGGTCTGGGAAGAGATAGATAAGAGAACCAAGGATGAGAACCTAATTAACATGGAAGGCGAAGGGACCAATAACCAATAGGAAACCAAATACTAAGACCTTGGGATCAATGAACATTGAACCAATGAATTTCTCTGGGTTTTGACTGTATCCTAAAAATCTAGTAAAGAGTTATGTGTGATGGGATGATTTTCTATACATAACCTGCGCAATGTGTGGATGAAATGATTTCTGTTGCACATCCTGGCCAGAATAAAGTAACGCCTTAATTCTCTAACACTAAAAATTGTTGTTGGAGAGTGTTTTTCCTGCAGTTTTGGTGACGCCAGCCATATGTACCACTGGCATTGCTAAGACCTTCCACCTGCTGACTCTCAAACACCCCTGAGTCACTGCAGCCAGATTTGAGCAATGCCTCCCTGACCGTGAGAAGGGGCAGCCAGAGGACCCCAGGCCAGCCTCACGGAGCTGGGTCTCCGCACTCCCCCAAACAGCTGAGTGCTGCTGAGCACAGGTCAGCTCATCCCTCCTTTTAGATGAGGGGTGAATCCAACCCCCACGCTGGCTTTACGTGGTGAAAAATCTGCATGACACTGCTGTCCAGTGGGCCTCACTAGAAAGCCACTGCATTCCCAGGGCATGCTGTCTGACCATGGCTACAGGCAGCAGTGTCCCCTCAGAGGGGGGAACTAAGGTTAGCAGAGCAGCCTTTTCATGGAATTAGCAGTGTAACTCTACCTCCCTTGCTGCATGCACTGGTCAGCCTGTCTGGTCCCCTTCTGCAGGGCCCCGGGACAGCACTGAAACCAGGGAAATTACTCCCAGCTCCTTCCATTTTGCTCTAGGAAGAAATCTCTCATTTTTTTCTAAAATAAACCACCAATATTTTCTGCAATTTCCAACTAACTCTCCTTAAATTCTCTTTAATGACAAAAAAAGTTGCTCTTCTTTTGATGTAAAAAAGGAAAGTCTTACGGAGTTGCATCATTTGTGTATCCTTGCAATTAGCTGACACATACTGTTGCAACAGCATTTTTCTATCAAGTAACATAAGGTGTACTCATGATTTTATGACAGCATTTCCCAGTATTTAGGATCAGTGGCACTTCTGGTGATGATGCAGCTCACGTGATGCACGCATGATTAGCATGGTACAAGATGAGCTGTTAATAACATGTTTCTACAAAACGCAGGAAGGATCCTGGGTATGGACTATTATTAGCTCCAGCCCTGAGGAAACAAGCAGCAGAAGAAGGCTCTGCCTTTTTAGTGCAAGGCTAAGAATATTGGAATTCTTCAAAGAGACTTCTTCTCTATTTGCAACAAGTGTGGTACTCCTTTGGCTGGAAATAATGGGAAAACTCACCCCTTTGTTTCAACAGACTTGAAAGCAACACGGTAAGAAGCAATTTCCAAAGAAAAATGCAACTGAAGTGGATGGATACATTTGTCAGAGGCCACTGTTAGTGTAAAACAGCACACATGAGCACAAAGACTTAAAAAGTAATCAGAAGAAATCTGTTGTGGACTGTTTAGGTCTGTGAAATAGATACTACTCTGCTATGCTACAGAAAGAGGAGGTTTACCTGAAAAATGCACTTGGAAGTAAGACATCTTCTCAGGTGGTTAATTATGTAGTATTTTTAAAAAACAAAATTAAAATGAGATCTTACAGAACATGATAAAATAGCTGGTTTTTGTGTCTAATGATTTTCCTTTGGAATTTATTTCTGATAAAGCACTGTTCTCTAAATTCAAAAGATGCTACAGTATAACTACTGTAAAGCCAAATAATAATTATGACTCATGCAGCATGAATTCACATAGCAGCCCAGTACAGTATTGCCTAACCAAATCTATCCTAAACATTAGATTGCCAAATACCCACGTACTAACTGTTTACATTCCTAACATCCATGAACAAAATAATGAAATGCAAACATCTTAAACCACAACATTTCCTTTCATAATGTACCACACTCTGCTTACTGTCAGTTGATTCTGGGCTCAACAAGACTGAGCTCAGCTTTTGGGAGCTGGCAAGGGTGACAGTGAAACTCCTGCACACAGACCACAAACGCGGCACCTCAGCACCCCAGCAATCTCTCACCACAACACATCTGTTTTGCTTTGCATCTTTCAGGATGTTGTACAAGCAGCAAAAATCAGAGCCAGTGTGTTCATCAGAAGCGACCCACTCCCAAGGGGCTCCAGTCACGTTTGTGAAGCTGCTCTGTTGACACACACATCACTGCCATGCATCAGGGAAAGCACATGCCCAGGACCAGATATAGACGGTGCCTCTCCCAGAAGCCCACCATAACCACAGCTCTTCTTACTCCCTTGACTTGAAGAGTTTCCTGCTCTCGGGAAGAAGATAGGTGGCTTTGATTTGATGTCTGTTCCAGGACACTTTTAGAAAAAACCGTGTGACAAGTGAATTCCTGCTTTTTGTGTTGAAATGTAAATAAGCTTGTAGAGAGAATTAACGAAACTGCCATCATGCCGAGAATGCACTGAAAGAGTCAGCCAAGATGACCACTGCAGAATGTTTCCAAGCCCCGAGATTTACAAGAGCTCGAGAGGGAAAGGTAAGATGGGTGCTTCTAATCTGGCAAGAGGACACGGGCTGAAGACAGCGAGATCAGTATCAGACCGGACAAATGAGCCTCAGCACTCACCACTCCCCCCCTTCCTGCCAGCATCTCATTTTTCATTCTTTCTGGAGACCTGCATCCTCTCTGGCATCACATCTTTTCCTTCCTGTTTTGATAAGCAGAACGTAGCAACCCTCACAGAGGGCCCTGTGTGATGAGGTGGCCAAGTGCCAGAGACAAGCTGAACTGGGAACGCTGCTTCTGGACTTGTGCAAGCCTCTGAATACAATCCAATATTTTGATACACGGCTGCAAATTCTGGTTATTTTGCACAGTGAGCTATGAATTCTCAGGGCCACTGACATTGTTCAGAGTCTTATTCATCAGAAACGAAGTTTTACCTGATGCTTGGTTTTGGAACAGAAAAGCTTTAATGGTGTGAAACCTCTGATGCCACTTCAGGAACGACTGGAACATTCTGATGAGAAGGACGATGATTCAGGAAAGAGGACATTTGTCAGAGACATACATTCAGCCTCTTGCCTCACCACAGACTCTCTCTGTAACCACTGGCAAACTATTCAGTCCCAGGATTATCCAAGACTAACCCCATCTTTGCCTAATTTTTACTATTTGCTGGCTCTGAGCATTCACTAATAAGGTATAAAGAGTCCACAGAATTTAGCCTCTAAAACTACAGACTTCTGCTCTGTGTAAAATGGAGACAATACTGTTTTCCTTGCATACTAACAAAAAGAAGAATGGCTCTGAAAAAACTAAGAGATGGCTGGAAGCTGCAGCAATGAGAACTACTTAAGAACCAGGAAAAAAAAAAGATAAATTCGGAATTTCCCACTGGTATTTGTCAGCGATTTTTCTGGCAAATGTTGCTGAGAATGGTAAGATACTCCCTTAAGAGGATTTAAGTGCCCTGAGAATCTGCATACCAGCGTGGTAAAGGTTTCTTAGGCAACTGCAAAGTAACAAGAACAACATGAGAACCATATGCAAGGACATTGCACAGTCTGTGCATGTGGGAGTGCATTCTGAAGAACGGATCAGCAGGGATAAAGGGCCATATCTTAATTACTACGTCTCTTAAACACGGACAGACAAGGCAAATTAAAAAAAATGTACACTCAAAAAATCTGATGTGCCAAGTATTTTGCCTGTTCACCAGCTCAGCTGTAGCAAACAAATATAACTGTTGTCACAATTCTACTCACACGGGGGAGGGAGAAAAATCAGGTAAAGTCACTGTACACCCACAAGCTACCAGGTGCACTGCACACAGGCTGGGCACACTGACTGCCTGCAGCTTCCAGTCCGAATCTGTGTGCTCAGAACCATGGTCCAACAGTGCAACTTCCCAGCGATGGTGAGAGGTCTGGAAAAGTATCTCGGAGGCATCTCTTTCCCTGCCAGCCAGTCCTTAAGAAAATTTAGGACCTTAGTTTTCTAACTGACAATGTTTCTTGAAATTGCCCGGGCAGACTGCATTTCTAATCATTTAGAGTAACTGCAAGCCCATCATCGTGAACAAAACAGCTGTTCCAGCATCCATTTTCTGCACAAGAATTACACAAGGAGATCTCAAAGGACTGCAGAAAGTGACTGGGTGCTTGCTTACAGCTCCACCTGACACCAGGAGTCCTTCAGCATACACGTAAGAGACATAACCTAGAGATATTTCTTGGAACTGAGACAGTTCCTTGCTGTGATTTGAAAAATAGGGCTATTCTCCCTATTCAGCTGTGGAGCGCTATCAACAAGCTGATGTCTGTGCTCCTGAGTTATGAGAGGTAGCTGAAGTGTGCTGCAGAACTGAGAGGTGGTTCCTGTCACTGCATCACCCTGTTAATTGCTGACCACGTGAATCGCTGGGCAAGACAAAAGGAAAACACGATGTCACTGCAGCGCTGATCGTTCATTTCCTAAAGACTGCCCTAAGGGGAACTTCTGCCCCAGAGGAAGAGAAGTAATGGAAACAGCAACACCCCGAGATGGCAGCGTTAGCATCTTTCCCTGGAAGAAGCTAGAGCAAGTGATGAATATTCTAAGAAAGGTGATTATGGTAAGTTAATTCAGCGCTCAGAAGCACCTGTAAATTTTGATGGCTCCCTAAAGCAAAACCCTGCCCAGCAAAGCAGCCACTGCCACCCTGGCATACAGTTAATAGGATTCAGTCATCTTTTGGAAACTGCACTGATAACTCCTACTGCACCCTGGCTTTTTGGGATGCCAGCTGTTCTCCGAATAGGCAGTGAAACCAATTTTCAATCCAATAACGGAAATGATAAACCTGTACCACAACTTTAGCTGGCACAAATCCAGTTATGAAGGCTCCAATAATTTTATGCCTGTGCATAATAAAGCTTATGTTCTCAGCATTAGCAGCAAAGCAAGCCATGACCTATTTTACACCAAACATTCTATTCCACGTACAGAAAAAATATACACGTGAAATAACTGGGGTTAATCTAGCAACAAACACTGTCTGTAAAAAGAAATGCTCAAGAAGTACTCCCCGTTTTACAGAAAAGGCTTACTGTGTATCACAGAGAGCACTGCACGTTCTGCGGCGCTCATTTCACACAAACCCACGTACTCTACGTTCTGTATAAATACCCCATTTACCTTAAAGAAACTTCCTCTTTTGTCCAGACAACGGGTTTTCATTGTGAAAGACGACATCTTCCCTGAGAAGACTCCACTGTACGCCTTGATCTCCTAAAAGCAGACACATATTTGTAATGGTTAGTCCAGTCTGTAGGAAATTCCTCTGCAATTCTAAGCCACAGAAACAGTCACAACAAGCCTTCTGCCAAAACCCTTTCCGTCAACAACATCGTGCCATTTATTTCCTACCAGAGTCCTTACATATCCCTTCAGTCCATTATTTTTCCATAAATTGCTTCAAAAATACAGTGCTACTCAGAGTTCCGTATTTCTCCCTTCTTTTCACAGCTGATCCTGTAGCTGTGAGTAGATTTTAATGTGCTCATTAAAAAAGAATGCTAAAACATAATGATTGCTTTCTTTGTTTACTTGACCTCAGTCTGCAGTACAAACAGAACAAAATGTTAGATGTCATTACAATCCACTCTCAAATATTACAGTATTAGCAGGACTTACCAGGAGGGAAAAAAACAGTTTAGAATCACCCAAGAGGGAGAAAACACTCCACCATTAAAGTAAAAACCAACAAACAACAACAACAAAAACCCCAAAGTCCCCCCCCAGAAAATGCTGCTTCAAGTTTCTAAAATGCAATTGAGTCATATTCAAGTCAGGAACTGAAGATGAAGCTAGGAAGAAGCTGCATTTTCCACTATCAGGTAAACTGAAGGAACAGTTTAACACCCAGGACAATATACTAATGCATCACGTGAGGAATATCAAGGGGGTGATCTCCATCTGAAAGTAAAGTAGCAGAGTTTACCTCTACAGTCACAACCAGTTCACACCAGTAATTTGTGAATCAGCTTCTGAACTAAGCAGGAGGCAGTTCCAGGGCTAAAAAGTCCTTCTAGGATTTTTACAGGTGAGCCTGTAATTGTGTCAGAACAGCCAAACTCCCCTCCTTGCCCACACTTTTACCAACCACATAGCAGGGAGCTATGTTGGAAGTTTCAGTTACCAAAAGGGCAAATAATGCAAGTGCAAAACATTATAGAGCAGAGATAGAGACACAGCTTTTGATTTGATACAAGCAGAAATTAAAATAAAAATGGCTGTCAGCAGCACTGAAAACCAAGTTTAGTGGTGTGGCTGCAGAGGGAGATGGAGCAGAACAAAGCAGCTGGGACAGAGAATGCTGACAGGTAAAACACCAAACCTGACACATACCCCACACCGAACACATGCAGCTTCTGCTTCCCTCCAATGCCTTGGGAGAAAGAATTGACACGGGTAAGGAAGACCAAGGCAGAAGGGGGAGCTTAAATGAAAAAAAGGGTTAAATGAAAAACCCTGGCAAACAAAAGTACATGAGAAAACTGAGAGGTACAAGCAGGAGAAAAGAAACATTTTGGTTTTAACATGTAGCAGGAAGCTTTAAATAGTTAGCCCTCTTTCCAGAAGTCCTACCACAAGAGCACTAGAAAAGGTTACATTTTTCCACGTGGATTCTGGTTAAAAAGCAGCCATGCCAGGAAGCTCAGGAACCTGCCTCTTTTCCAGGCAGGGTCTGCAGACTTTGAAGGCTGAGAGAAAAATCTTGAATTCTGCATTGTTGTGAAAACCAAACACTAGGGGATGAGCAAGAGAAGACAAAAAAAAACCAGTGCTGGGGGAAAAAAAAAAATTAAAAATAAACAAATCCAACTTTCTTCCTAAATCAGTATATTTAAAGGATACACTCCTGGTGAAGCTCTAAAGAATTGTGAACTGTGTTTCTTTACCTAGAAGTGTGCATAAATAACTTGACTACACTAATCCCACGAGAGATGATGTTCAGTGAAGTGGGTGGTTTTGCAGATGCTATTAAACGAGTTAAGCTCTGTCTCCTCATTTGCCACATACACAAGGGTAGAGAGCACTTGTTCCGCTCTGGGGAGCATAACAAATTATAGATTTAAAAAAAAAAAAAAAAAAGTCTTCTTTAGATCAATTCTGGAAAGAAAATTTGCACCGGAGAGTGTAAAGTAGAGGCAGACCCAAGAAACCCAAAAAGGGAATTAGAATAAAACCTCCAATTTCCAAGTTGATCCTATTCCCTTGATGACAACACTAAATTAAATGGCACAGGAAAAAACCCCAGAGATTTTAAAGGAGTTACATTAGAGCGTTATGAGCAAGACCCTGCAGTTGTCTGTGCATCTCTAGTCTCAGTCATTAATCACTCCGTTTGCAAACAACAACCCCTTCAAAGCAAATCTCACGGGTTTCAATTTTTTTTTCAATTTAACCACAAGGATGTCTGCATGCAATCCTATTACCAAAATAAGACCACGCTGGGATTTTTACATTCTCCACTCAAACATACAGAGGAAGCAAAACACACAAATGCACAGTTTTTGCCCTTCAAAGAGTGGTATGACTCCAGTCAGAAGAAAGCCTCAAACAAAACCACAGCTTATTTCACTTGTAAGAGGTTCTGGAGCTCTGAACTTCTTTATAACTTCTATTACTGTTACTATTTATGTAACATTACTGCTATCTGTAGGACTTTAACTCTGAGCCTCAGCTGAGCTCTTCTCAGCTCCACACACTCAGTGAATCAATCCCTCACCACCTTTTGTGGTTACAATGTCATTTCAAACTAATTTAGGGTAACCTAAATAATGTTTCATGTTCGAGTGGCTTTTAGTGTTTCTGACTAAAATGAGAACAATGGGAGACACTCCTGGGGGTTTTTTTGTATTTGTTGGGAGGGGTTCTTCTGGGGCAGACACTTCTTTTTTGCCATCCAATACACCAGAAGACATTAGGGCTCGCTGGTAAAATGAATGGCCAGGTTGGGTGCAACACTCCAAAACCTGGGGGCAGGGTCCTACCTCAGAGCTGAGAGGTACCTCCACATCATGCAGGAACAACTGCAGAAAAACAAACCTACTGTCAGGAGGTTTCATTTCTCTTCACAGCTGTGCACATCTGATGCTTACTCAGATCCAAAACAGGCTGGAAAACCACTGCTCTGAAGTCGTCCTTGTTGAGTTCAGACCGTATAAGGCTGTCAGAAACAAAAAAATCTCCCTCCTTTGATTGGGAAGCTGGGTAGAGAAAGTCAGCAAAGCATGTCATCTCCTGTACCTACCGGAGAGGAGCCTTGTCTCCTCCTTCTGTGTTCCAGGCACTGAGGGTGAGACCCCAGACAGATTCACCCAGACACTGCCCAGGTGCCTGCTCAGAACCCCCCTGGGAATGTCACCAGGCTGCAGGAGCCAGCTCACCGTGTAATTCACGTGGCCTTGTGCCTGGCCATCTGGAAGGGAGCGTTCTGTGCGTCCCAGTACTCTGCCCCAGCACTGCCTTCCCACAGCTCCTCACATCCAGGACAGAGCTCCTGTGTGTGACCGACAAGACAGGGCAGGGAGAAGGCATGGTCTGTCTGCTTGGCCAATTTCCCTGAAGTCCAACGCTACTGCATGGATGCTCATGCCCAAGCAAGCTGTATGTTTCAAAAAAACAGGTGCTTTTCATCTTCCTTCTTCCATTCCCATCTCCTGCTGGTTTTCGTTCACGCAGGAATGCCAGGGCACCTTTCACGTGCCTGTATGCAACAGAGACTTCTGACTCCTCATCAAAACAGCTCCTACTTTACTCCCTCTACTGCAATTTTATTTGGATTTTTTTGTGTGTTCTTAGTCTTAACTATATTAGAGCAAATGACCACCTCACTGGACTTCTCGGGATCCTGCCCTTTAATCCTCTCATTCCAATCTTGCTTTTACCAAGCACAACATCCCATTTTCCGTAGCCGAAAGTCCTAGGAAAAATGAGACAGCCTGTCTGTATGCCTCCCCTGAGCTCAGCCACAGCAATCTGAGGAACGCACAAAGTCCCTGCCCACAATCCTCCTTACCCCACCTCTGCTCGGTTTCCTAAGGAATCAAGGCTATCCAACTGCACCAGCTTCCTGTTCCTTAGTTCCTAACTAGGATTTTTGATCTTTTGGCCAACCTAACAAGACCTGACTGAGGAAAAGAGTCTAACACTGGCAAGAAGATGGCAGGAAGAGACTCCATGTATGCCACCACTGAAGGAAGAGATCTGCAGCCTTCCTTTTGCTGGTTGACCCACAGAATCATCACCTTTTTTTCCCCCGTATTTTAAATGTAAGTTACCCCACTGAAGAAACTCAGTCTGCCCTCTTTCAGTCTCCACCTGTAAAGGTAGTGCAATCACTGAGCACAGACTCTCACAGAAACTACCTCAGGCGAATTAAGAGTTGTACTGTTCTGCAGACAAGAAAACACAGGAGAAAATATCAGTCCAGACCTTAAGTGCAAGCTGGCAAAGTCCAGCTGATGGCAGAAGACTAAAGGTGATTGCTACCTGTCAGCGTGTTCCCTTGGCCAGCAGTGGGGTACAGCTGGAATACAATCCCTACTGTCCCACAACAGAGAAGCATGGAAGCCAGGTAGAAGCTACTACAGATGTACTTGTAAAACCTATGGTGAATTAGCATCACATTGTGATCAATTTTTACAGCAATTTATAAATACATACTATTAAAACAACTAAAATTAATTTGGAGAACCCATTTTCTGGTGGGTTAAAGTGGAAACCAGAAACAGGAAGGATAAATACATTTTACTTAATTTAAAAAAGTAAAAAAAACCTCCACCCTGCTCAAATGCAATTCTACACTTGACAGTATGCCAAGAGATATACACAGAACTTCAGATTTTCAGCAAATGTAATCATCCTCATGCATTTCATTCTCCTGTTCTCCTAGCACATTTGCACAGTCCCAGGGAGCAGGCTGTGTTCATCTCTAACCTACAAAGCTCTGGTTTGTCCAATTACTCTGACCTTATCTGAATCTTGGCAAAATTAAACTTTTCCTTTTGAAAGTATTTCCTCTGAGAAGCTGACTGCAAGCCTCCTTCCAGGAACAGAGATACAACTGAGCACAGTATCACTTTGAAAATCTATCAAATAAGACCTTCAGTCTGCAAATTATCACTGGTGCCAGGATCTGGCAGACCTCTCAACTCAAATGTTGCATTGTGTTAACACAGCTGTATCCACAAGCAAAATGCGAGGAGATTATGTAAAAAGAAATTCTAACTTCCATCATTCTTCTGGCTGCAAAAAGGGTTTACAGTCTGGTTGGAGTTTCTTTGGTGTTTTGCTTTTTTTTTTTTAATTCAAGTAATGCAAGGGCACATTACTTGTTAAAAACAAGTAAGACATACAACAAAAATGGCAAGTCACTCTTTACACACTGGTGTATTTTTCTGCTATTTTATTTAAAGAGTTTAAAAAACCTTGGAATAATAAAAATTCCCTCACCCTCCTTTTCCTTCAAGCACTCTGTATACTTTTATCTTTGCTACGTGAACAAAATGTGTTTGTGTGAGCTGCTCCCCTGAAGAAAGCCACCAGTATGATATCAGTGAGTACTTCTCAGTCAGTATTTCTGCCCACGAGGTAAAAAAGATCTTACAAAGATAGACATCCCCTACACATGCAGGCAGGAGGGCCACGAAGGACTGCAATCCTTTTCAGGAAACAATACTGTCGGTCACAAACTGCAAAGGAAACACAAATATGCAACACTCCCGAACTTTTCAAAGGCAATGAGGGGCTCACAGGTAAACTGTATCAATGCTGCTCATCCCGCTTAACACAACAATGCTGTTAAATCACAGCCAGCTCTCCAAGGGCGACTCCACCGCACCGTGCATTGAGCCACCAAGCATCAGCCAGTGCTCAAGAATCTGTCACCCGGACAGACTGATCTCCAGGGGCTGTGTCCCAGTCTACAATTATCGGAGTCAGCCTGAAGTGGGAACATCACTGCCAGACTTATCCACTGATCTTTCTACATCTGGTTTCAGCCAGTCATCACTCCTGCCTCAACCAATCTTTTGCCTGCAGGCTTATTTTTTCCCCTTGACTCCAGATCCTACTCACTGGAAGCCTTTTATGAGACTAAAGGATAAAGAGGAATTATTACTTTGAACTTGTTTCAGCATAGGACTCTCAGGAGAGGCTTAAAGTCTCTTTAGATTTTGGGCAGATCCACTGTCTCACTCACAGCTGTCCACCCACTTCTTTTATCTATGAAGCCATAAATTCCAAAATGAAAGCATCTGCAAATCCCATCTGAACAGGGCACAAGAATCAGCCTGACTCTGCTCCCACCAACATGAGCAGACATGGCATCACTCTTTCCAGCAGGGGCATACAGTTGTGCGAACTCTGAACGCCTCAGAAAACCCAGTCCTCAAGCTTTGCTGAGCACGGCACACTACCAGCAGAGTTCTGTTCGCTGCTACCGCTGTCTCACTGTTATCCCTTCCCAAGTTCCTTCTTCCTCTCTTCCACTAAACAACCTCTTCCTGCTTGCTCCCATGGCATACTTTCCACATTACTGAAAAGGAATAAAACCCCAAGTCATTTCCTCTGGCACAGCATTTAGTCATGGAGGATACTACCAAATCTCTTATAAGAGAATGATTGTTTGTTGATACATTCATGTCTTGTTTTGCCTCTGGAAATGTCAGAGAAATACATTTAGGAGGAGATTGACTTTGATTTGGATAACCTTTCAGAAGGTTTCTATTCTTCCCAAATTCCCTGGCCCAGATACCTCACAAAAACTAGCGTTTCTTGCAGTGTTTCTGTAATTTCCACTTAACTATTCCTGCCAAAACCACTGAATAATAAAAATAAAAACATACACAAGTGTTTTCAAATGCCTTAAAAAAGTTTAACATTGAGCTGCACTTCCTGGAAAAAGCAAGAAAAAGGAATTGCTTGAATTACAATATTAGCTTCAAGGTCTGGAGAAACTCCAGAATTCACAGCGACACTTTAACGCAAAGGGACAAGGGGTTCAGCACCCGCACTTGGATGGAAATGCACATGACAACCACCTGCTGGGCTTGACCATGGGTTAAGCCAGCTGCCTAAAATAACCCATGGACCATGAATGCCAGAGCAGGATGAGGGTTTCGGTGCTCAAGTCCTAGCCCTGACCTCCTGGCCCAACAGAGGCATCAAAGCAAAGCTCTGACCACACCACTGCCAGAGGTGATAACCCTCCATGCAGCAAGGGGGAAGAACAGACCTGACTTCCTGATGGTTCAGAGAGCCTGAACACTTTTATCTACTCACATATTTCCATGATCATAGAATTGCAGAATGGCTTGGGTTGGAGATCTAAAAAGGCCTCCTTCCACCCCCCTGCTCTAGGCAGGGACACCTCCCACTATCCCAGGCTGCACCAAGCCCTGTCCAACCTGGCCTTGGACATTTCCAGGGATCCAGGGGCAGCCACAGCTTCTCTGGGCAACCTGTGCCAGGGCCTCCCCACCCTCACAGGGAAGAATTTCTTCCTAATATCCAATCTCACCTAAACTTACTCTCTGTCAGTTTGAAGCCACTCTCCCTTGTCCCATCTTAAAACATTTCTCCCGTGTGGCAGAGTATCATGTACATCGAAGCTTGTGCTCATTTTGCTCAGCGTTTCCAGAAAAGCTTCAGCTGACTTCCAGTAGGAGCAATTCTCTTTTCAGAGCTAGGGAAACACAAACTCTTTTGATAAATTCTTCTTCACATAATTCATTGAAAAGATTGCATTTGTTTAGCAAAGGAACACACAAATGGGAAAAAAAGGCAGACAGATCTAAAAGCTGTTTGACCTTAAAAGTAAATATGAGACATGGATTGCGAGATAGAAAAGTGATCTTAAAAGTACTGAAAAAGCTGTGATTTTTTTTTAAACCCTGAATATCTTTTAGGCTCTTCACTAAAAAAAAAAAAAAAAAAAAATTAAAAAANGTTAAATAGTTTGCCCACCACTGAACAATGACAAAACATAGCTTCTTTCAATTCTAATGCAATAGCGTTTTCTAGTTGCGTTTGTTGCATCACCAATATGCTTAATAGGTCTCTCCTTGCAAGAAAATAACTCCCTTATAATGGCAAGCAATGGTTTCCTTCCCTGCGAAACATTTTGCAAAGCAAAGTGCTGTTCAGGAGGCAGCCAATGCCAAAGAAACCACATCATGCATGTCACAGAATCAACAGTAAGATTTCCATTGATGGCCGTAATTGCTGGAATGAGTGCAGCACAGCGCACTGAATGGTGTGCAAGGAGAATCTGTAAGATCGGGAGCCCCTCAGGCTGTCATTCCAAGCTCCACTTAAAAGCTTGTACTGATCACCTTGAGACCACTGAATACAAACGCCAGAAGGGCCATTTGCTGTGCACCTCAGCTTCAGCACAGGATGAGGCATCGGGGCAGTGATCAACCAGGAAACAAACACCCTCTCTTTATTCTGCTGTTGACCTTATGCTCATCTTCCATGTGACACACCCAAAAGATAATATGCAAATTGTGTCACTGATCTAATGGTTTAGTTATTAAGTAAGGAACCAGATCATCAGAAATGCACCACGCTTGGCACCTTGTTTTTTGGATAGCTCCCAGTGACAGCAGCTGCTCATTTCCAGTACACAGGCTGCTCTTCCTCTGAGCCGAGTAAGCTAAGGCAGTTAAATACAGAGTACTTTATTTCAGCCGAGTCTACGGTAAGGGCTAATATTTGAATTCCTTAATCAAAACTGTTAAGACGTAATCACCTGGGACACTC
Organism: Aleadryas rufinucha; assembly: GCA_013397815.1. Taxonomy (NCBI): domain Eukaryota; kingdom Metazoa; phylum Chordata; class Aves; order Passeriformes; genus Aleadryas; species Aleadryas rufinucha. The sequence goes on from VZTH01006307.1 coordinate 43,388, forward strand.
CTCAGTTTAGCCCTTAGCATTAGATAGGAACGATTTCACCCTTTATTCACGCTTTTAACATATCACATGAAATAGTAATTTTGTGGACCACAAAAACTCAGGCTTATACCAAATGCTGTGTTCACAAGCATCAAGGAGACAAATCTAAGCAGTGTGGCATCATCTTTAAAAGAGAAAGATGTTTTGGGATATCAGGAAGCACATGTGCCCTCTTTGGCCTACGCACGGTCCCAGCAAGACAAAAAGTACCAGTAGTTAATGGACTCTCATGATTTAAGAAATGGGCCTCACATTTGGTGAGAACTTCGATGTGTAATTAGTTTCCGTTCCCCATGAAAACTGGGAACGGTACTGCCCTACGTCAGAGGGTTTTCTCAAGGAGTAAACCACTCAGCAGTGACAATTTCTGACACTGCATTGATGGGGGTGACACACAGGAACCCCTCACTGTCACCAGAGGAAAGAAAGGTGTGACCAGAGGAGATGACAAGGTCCCGAGCTCCTGCTCAGCCTGGAGGGAGGGCTGGACTAGCTGAACTCTGGAAGCCCCTTCCAACCTCTGCTTTTTGCAAACAGGTCACACAAGGTGGGGGGGGGCATAGAATGGGGAAGCGTGTGTTGGGGAGGTTGGGTTTTAGCTCTGGTGGGGTTTTGGCTTTTTTTGTTTGCTTCTTTTGCAATACCAAGGTATCAGAGGAAAAGCATGAATTTTTCTTACTCAGTTTCACACACTGGTGGGAGCCCTCCACCGCTCTAAACCCCATTTCTGCTTTTCATCACACAGGAATTGCTATATTTGCATAACCCAAGAGGAAGCACAAAGTCAAAAAGCATAGTATCAGCAGGAGTAAGAAAAATTTGGATGTATGTTTTTTACAGGGACAACCTGACAAAACAAACCAGACCTATTATTTATCTACCATTGGAAAATGTTTAAAAATACCCTGGGCAGCTCACCTAATAAGTGATATGCAAACATTTATCCAAGTTTAAATAAATGGGGAAAAAAATTACAGTGATTGAACCTGATTTTTCGCCTCCTAAAGTAAGTACACTAAGTGTTATGGGTCAGCTAGTGTAAAGCCACTGAAATTCTTGGACCTAGAAAGGATCCATTTTCAAGATGCCTGTTCAAGAATGCAAAGCATCCAACACACTGAATCACACCAGGTCAGCACCAAGTGACTAACCTGAGGGCACTCCAGCTATGCAGTTGTGTTCAATAACAGTTGTATTTGCACGTCATTAGTTAGATTTGCACTAGTGCTTTCTGACCAAGAGGTTAATGCAATCCAACAGACTGTATGAGGAAGATCACATGCAAGTTTTTGAGGTTGCACTGTTTATTTTAAACAGCTGGACATCAGACACGATGGACAGTTTGCTTCTTTATTTACTCAGCACTCGCTACTAATTTTTGAAGAATACTATCAATTGCTTTAGGAACCACTTTTTGTAGCACACTTCCACTGTGGTTCCCCACTCTCGAGGGTGCACAAACAGCAAACCATGAAGCTGAGTACCAAGTAAAAGATTTATTTCTCAATGAACAAAAGAAAATATTTTCATTAGAAAAACTTTAAAAGAACAGTGCTTATGTCTTGATGTATTTGTTTTGGTTTATGCACAGAAGAGACCCTGAGAAAATCCTGCATTAATTAAACCAAGGTCACTGCTCTCCACACAAAGATGACCCACGTAAACACACCAGACAGCAAAACACTTCTGCCTACAGCAGGGTTTTCACTGCCCTAACCCAGCTTGGATCCACCGGCAATGAACAGGTAAGCTGCTCACTGTAGAAAGCTTGCATCATTGCTTGTCCTGGCTGTGGAGACAGGCTTGGGAACCGGGTTAGCCCCACTGGGGACTCGACATCTTCTGCACCACCACAGCACGGCACTGCTAACCTGCACTACGCAGAGGGAAAGCCACTGCCGGGCTCAGAGTGTGTAACTTGTTCCTGAACCACACTCGGACTGCACAGACTGGAAAAAGCAGACTGAGCCACGAATGTGTGCCAGTTCACAGCTGCACGAGTGTGCCAACACAGCAAGCAGGATAAACCCAAAGCACAGTGTTCTCACTGCCCTGTCAGCTGTGCCATACACACATCATAGGAGATGGAATGCCTAGACAAAATGCCTACACTTATTTTGTGTTACTAGGAGGTTAAAAACCAAAACAAACCCACAAATCAAATCCTGGAGGGAAAAACTCAATTTGCAGTCTTTATTTCTCACCTATTTGAAGACCTGGTTGGGGACAGAGGGGAGCCATGAATAGGGCAATATAACAGTTCTTCAGAACAAAGTCTGCAGATACTATAATGCATGGTACTGCCCCTACCTGACCTATCTGGAAAAATCAGGAGGTCATTTTAAATCCTCAGAATCATCTCAGACACTTGTACATTCCTCATAATGATCAGGTCTGTAAGACTGATTATAAAGAGTGACTGTTCTATAAAATCCATGCGCAACTTTGACCAACTGTGTCCTGAAATAACAAGTTTTCCTTTTTTTCCATACAACTACAGAACGACTGCTTATCTGGGGGACTGGGGACATGGAGGGATTCACCTTGGAGATGTTTTCTTTTTGAGGGACATGGGAGTTCCAAATATTTAGAATCTACAATTTAGTTTCTAAATATATGTCCACCAAACAAAAGAGAAAAGCCAATCACAACATATGACTCTGATAAACAGTCTTAAATGTTTCTTCTTCCATCCTATTTCTTCACGGAAAAAAATATTAAATAGTGGAAACAAGAAGTTTATGACACACACCAATGAAACCCAGGAAATTCAAAACTGAAGGCTGTTGAAATATCTGTCTCAAGTTAATTCCACTCCTCTTCCTGTTTTTATATACACACCATGGGACTGGCAATGTCAGCCTCAACCAAACTTCCTGGCTCGGGTCCCAGTCTGTGTAACTTCGGAGTCACGTAAGCACAGGTCACCTTTCCTGTCCTCAGGGTGCTCTTCTTGATCCTCCTTCCGAAGACCATTGTTCCCTCTGACTTCTCCCTGCAACTATTCCCTCTGATAACCCCATCACCTTCTGTCACAGCTGACTTGTAAATTCATCATCAGCAGTGCAAAGGTTACTGCTGCTTGCCCCAACCCTCTTCCCTTTTCCCATCAGGTCGTTCCTCACTAGCACCATCCTTTCACCCTGCTTATCCTGAGCAGCCCCAGATTCCCCTACCACAGCCCCTACGCCCAGCTCGCCTTCACTCTTGCAGCTGAACCCCTGGGGATGAAGCCTCATGACTCTGCCAGCTTCCTTCTCTGTACCTGTAAGGTTTCCATCCACCAGCCCAATCCTCCTGTTTTTCAGTTTTCACTGTTTTCTACTTCCTACTGAAGCTCCTCTCCTTTTCTACCCCTTTTTCCCAAGCCACCTGCATAAGGATCTTGGACAGACAGGATTCATATCCATAGAATCACAGAACAGTTTAGGTTGGAAGGGGCCCTAAAGGTCATCTAGTTCCAATCCCCCCTGCCGTGGGCAGGGACACCTCCCACTATAAGGTGGACACCATGCATGTCCCACACCTTCACTTTATGAAGGTTTGAGCAGCCTTCTCACCCCTTCCCCTTCTTCCATCACATTTGTATTTAAGAAGGTGGACCAAGATCATCACACTCCACTAACTTCCCAGTCTGCTTCTTTCTTCCAATCCCTTGAAAGGCCAGGACATACACAGCCCATAGATAAAGAGGGAGGAGTTGATGCCACAGCACCGACTGGCTCTAACAGTAAGGAGAACAGCTGAAAGCCTCTGCCAGGCTGTCTTCTTCCAGACTAGGAGGAATGAAAGTCCTCCCTAGGTTTTGGAATGAGCACTTTTCCCTCCTCTAGCTTCTTTTTGATCCCCTAGTTGAACAGGGGATATCATCATAGCCAAATGTTCCTTCCTCAGCAGAATCAGCAGTCACATCAAGACCCATTTGATTAGAACTAAAAAGTTTGTCCTTACTCACTGGAATAATAAATTCATAGAAACTCCTAGCAGGGGAACTCCTGAAGAAAGAAGCGTGGGTGTTTAGTTCTTCTATGTTAGTTTGCTTGTGTAAATAATTTGTTTTCTCTCTCCTGGGACAGTGTGTTTTGAAATAGGCTTCTTAGAAGACAATAAGCCTCATTGGTTGAAATGGTGAAACTGCGTCCAAGTACTGCCAAAAGCAGAGCATTCCAAACACATCGGTAACCCCGCATATTTACTGTACTGGGGGGTTACGTTAAGCACAGAGGTCAGACAGAGTCTGTTGGCGTCGCTTTTTTCCTTTCGGATCTGAACCAAATGCAATCAAACCCAGAAAGTAAGGCAGCAGTCAGATGACAGGCTAGGTTTAATTCTTGCTGACACACTGGTACCAAAAGATTCCCATGACTGCTGGCAACAAACATTGGCAATCACTGTGCACGGGGAGCTCGGACTGAGCACAGTGAGATACACGTTTACTCTGTCCTTTTAGAAAAGAAAAATTAAATTGTTTAACAGCTAATAAATTCCATGACTCTCATTCTGCAGATAATAAAGAGGAAGCTGCCAATAGGTGAAAATATTTCTTAGGTTATATACCACAGTTTCAAGACTTAACACGGCATTGGCTTATTGCTTCTACATCTGGTGCCAGTTATTTTTATACAGCTTCTTTGTATAAATTCAACAACATGGAAAAAACCCCTTCCAAGTCTATCAACCACTCTTAAAATAAACACCAGCAAGTCCATTACTGTCTTCTGTACCTCAGCTATGACGTATCCCCTGCACAAACACAAACCCATGTCCCTGGGGAGTCACAAATCTCTCGAGTAACTTGACCTGCTGCGACTGAGCTAGGGCAACTCAGTCCAGCCCTAAAATTCATCTTTTTGTTCCCAGTCAGTCTGCCTTTGTTCCAAAACCACAGAAGCAAAAGGCAAATCAAGGAGAAAACAAACATCTTCCACAGTTAGTGGACCGTGACCTCATGTGGCCAGGGCTGGTGTCCTGTCTCCCTTCCTCCTCGCAAAGTCCTGTTCCGGTGCCTACCGGAGAAGGTGAACACAAACAACGCCCCACAAGGAGCTGGCATCAGCTTCCCCCTAAAGACAGAAATCAAGTACATTCCATTATTTCTCCCAAGGCCTGCACATAGGACAACTGGAGCTGCCCAGAAAGACCCTGCTGAAGCCAACACCCCCTGCTCCCCAAGTAATTAGCTGGCATTTGATGCCGAGTATCCCTTGAAAACAAGGAAAGCGTAAGCGTGCTGGTCCCCACTTCCACGCTGTCCTTCACCTGCCCAGGGGTCTTACACTCAGCCAGGCTTCCTAATGCCACTGAGGGCTCAAGCAGGAGCAAAGCTCCTTCACTTGCCTTCATAGCCCGAAGTTTAGCAGCAGCAGCTGCTGTCAGCTGCCACTCTCACTGCTCTCAGCTCACGCTTCCCAGCTCATTTATGCTTAGGCTTGAAGGGCTAGAACCATTTTTTCCTCTTTTGCCCTTCAAATAAAAGTTATATTCTGCAGAAGGTAACTACAGTGGTCCCTCTCTTGTCTGGGGAACCTAGCGTTCGTCAATGCATAATGCAAAGCGATCCAGATTGTAATCCAGCTTTAAGAACGTGTAAATCACTTTCCACTCTGGAATGCCCTTTTCCTTGGTGCTCTGTCCATTCTGCCAATGACATCTTAGCCTAAGCTTCCTATCACTGCTTCTGTGTACAGCAAACACCGTGTTACCAGCAGTGCAGAATTCTGTAGCAGGAGCTACTTGTTTGAAACCTGCATGTTCAGTGAACTTTTGGCAATTTCTGCTTGCTCATCTCTTGATAAGAACTGGATTCCAAGCCCAGCAGCACCTTCAAACAGCTGTCATGTTCCAATCCCATGCAGCAAAGGAAATATCCCCACGGACAGACCTGTGCAGGGAACACAACATCCACCTGCACGTGGGAACTGGAAGGCCCAAAACCAAAAACCCAAGGAGCCTTCCCATGGTGACTGGTGCATTGCCTCCTAGCAGCAGTTTTAACCAAACTGATGAACACATGCCTTTGTGAAGGAAAAGGTGACACTAAACAATGTACTGATGTTAAGACTACTTTCTTCAACTCACTGCTTTCAAGTGAGGGTCTCAATCCAGCAATCCTCAGTTAAACACACTACCCAGCTAACCCCAATGCCCAATACTTCCTTGGTTTTACATCCTGTACTCCAGTCAGGCAGCCAAAAGCCTGCCAGGAGCATTACTGAGATTTTGTGAACTAATAATTCTTCTAGCCACGATTAGAACATTGATAGCAACTACTGAAAAACAGCTCTCACCCACTGTATGTTCTTAGAACACATAAAACAATGAAAAGCAACACACAGAGCATCAGTGGAACTGCCACAGTATTATGCACTCCCTGCCCTGAAATAAACCCTAATTAAAAGGTTGAATTTAGACATAGCTCTCAGGGTGCCGTACTAAAAGAGAAAAAAAAAGCAGCTGACTCCTCCAGCTCGCTGTGGAGTAGTGAAAGCAATGGTTCTCTGCAACATGGCAAACAGAAGAGCACCAGCAGCCTGGGAAGGTGCCCCACGCGTCTGCCAAGAGGCTGTGCACATGGGAGTACCCCACTCCAGCAAGGATCAAATCACACAGGATCCAGCTACAACGCTTCTCTGGCATCCAGAGCTGTTGTAAACCACATGGAAATACACCACAGCTATCGTGGTGTATCACCATAAGTGATAGCTAACATATGCCCAGTCATTCATGAAATACCAAGGGATGAAATAATATTTTTTCCTACAGATATCAAAAAATGAACCTGCACTATAAAAAACCAAATATTTACTTAGGCTTAGGATCATATCTTCTAGGAAAAAAAAATTTGCAATAAAGTTAAACATTTAAAGGGACATGCTGCAAAACAGATGCCGAGAATATCTTTGTAGGGATTCCTGCCAAAGTGGAGGAGCTGTGCATCTATCAGTGCAACAAACATGATTCAAGAATTTTTATGGAACCACTAAATAGAAACTTTGAACTATCCAAAGGAAAGGCAGTTGCTCACTTGACGGTGAACTCATTTTTTCCTCTGCTAAAATTCCAAGCAATACGGTTTGCAGAGGATGTACTACATAAATGAGGAACACCAGTACAAGTTAGAATGGAGCCTTTCTACCTAACACCTCAAAGATCATTTTCTAAAATTCCAGTTACTTTAAAGCAGTTTACAAAGACTTCGGCAGCAATTCCCAGCTCTAACACACATTCAGAGAAACACCTGAGGATGAGTTTTACTGCACCTACTATTTAAGTCAATCAAGTTCAAGCTACCAGCACATTTTCTACTTACACCTCCCAAAGCTGAATTCTTGTAAACTTGCAAAACAACCATCATTTTAACAGCTGCCTCTAGACAGATCTAGTAAAACCTAAGTAAAAATTTAGGGACATGCTGTGGCACAGGTGCAAACACACCACAGGAACCCTGCTTCCTTCTCCCAAGCTATTCAGTGTGTCCAAAGTCCGATTTTTATTCTTGCATTAACTACCAAGAACACTGTGAGTAAATTACTCTTTTCTAAATCCCCCAGCTGTAGCTAAAATAGCTTATTACAACATTTACTGAGGGCTGACATTTCATAGTTGCCAATATCTAACTGCTTTCCTAAGAAGTAACAGTCTCAGCAAGTTATGCAGCATAAAGCATGCCAAGGCCCCAGCTGGCACAAGGAGGCATGTTTATTTTTGTGAAGGTTATGGTTTTGGTTTGTGGCTGCATTTAAAAAAAAAACAAAACAAACCAGTTTGAAAACTTAACTTCTTTGCAAAAGATGGTGAGCAGTTTCCCACACAAGCAAATCCAAAACTGGTAGCAGGCATCCCCAGGCCTCAGCACAGGCCTCCTTTAAATCCCAAGTTGAAATTATCACAAGGCTCACATACAGAACCAGCACAAAGCTGGAGTACACGGCAGCACCTTGCCGCAGCGGCTCAGGCACGCGGGTCGGGCTGGAACACAACAGCTGGGAATTCTGTTCACTGCTCCACACAGGAGAAACCCTTCCTGCCACAGCACCTGGCTCCTGCACTGAGCACCTGACCAGGCGCCTGCAGGGCAGCAAGATTAAAGAGGGCACTTGTAAACTGCATTTCTCTGGGCACTGGCTCCCCGTGCTGCTCTGAGCACTCCCTCAGACCTGCCTTCTGCCAGCCCCACGTGCTCCACAGCTCTGAGTCCTCACCCGAACCAGGGAGCCGAGGCAATGTTCCCCTCGCTTTCCACACATTCACTATCAAATGCGTTTAAAGACACGTCTTGGCATATGCTGAAAAATCATCATCCATTGGGAGAAAATATTAAGCAAAGGATTTAGAGGAAGACAAGGCTACAGATCCACAGTCAAGTTAAGAAGGGAATGTCAGCATATGCAGCACACATCATGCACAAAAGCAAAACCAGTAAGGTTTTGGGTTATTTTCATGTTGCAAGTATCTATGTTTCAACAAAAGTCAGCATTGCAGAGCCCTGGAGTTAATTCCTGGAAAGCACAGATTGGTATTCAGCAAATATAAACTAGAAGCCAAAAGCATAATTTTTGATGCAAAACAAAAAAGCGCAAAAGAACGCTTTAAAAGTCAAAAAAGTATCTGGCTATTGTGGGTTTTTTCCTTTTCCCGTACAAACCACTTGTGAGACCTTGTTTAGAGCACTGCATGTAGTCCTGGGCATCTGGCCAGACGATATTCACATTCTGGAGCTGGTGGAGTGAGGAAAAGAATAGTTTTGGGGGTTTTTTTTGAGAAAAGTCCCTCAGGAAAGAGTTGTGTCTGCCTCTAAGCATGTATACATGAGGTTGGGGAGGCGACTTAACATTTCTCACCAGAGTCAATCTGCAGTGCTCTGCTGGTTGCAATGGAGCAACAGCAATTTGCAGCAAAAGATTTGTCCTTTAGTTTCTGGATACCACACAAAACGATCCAGTGCTTTCAGACTTTTCAGAAAGACAACACCTGCTTATGTGCAAAGCAGGGCTTTTACTCTTCAAAGACAAGTTACAGATAAGACATCTTCCAAGAACAGTCATTTACAAGACTGTCTTGAAAACCCTGTTTCCAGATCAGGAGGAAAAATGCACTTCCCTTTTCTCATCCTACCCTCTCGTTATATACAGCGTTCACAGGCCAGAATCCTCCCTGGTGCAGCACCATTAGCTGTCTTCCCACACAACACCCGACACAAATGGGTGCACTAATCCCAAACAGTATATGATGATTACATACCACAAAACACTCTTATTCCTGCCAGAGGACTGGTAGGACTCCAGTAACTTCCTTTTGCTACTTTCACTCTACCACGGCGAGATCTTCGTACTCCCCTCCCATATTCATGCTGGTGGCAGAATCCTTACCAGCTCCAAAGGGAACGGTACAGCATTAATGCACAACAATTTTCAACTGAGCTAATCGTTTAGATCAGCATTTCCAAAAAACCAGAATGAACCTACTGACAGAACATAACTGCAGCTCCACAACTTCTTTTCCTTCATGTATAGTTTCTCTCTGCTGATCCTAAGGCAGAAATATGACTTTAGCCATCCAGCAAAATTTTCAATTTCACTTTAAAAAGTTAACAATGGGTTCTATGTATGCAGGCTCATAAAATCAACATTAGGCAACCAAAAGTTACAAGGACAAAACCAAGCTCTCGGGCCTGATTCAGCATTCACAGCAGCACAAATTCAGAAGCAACTCCCCTGAAGTCAATAAAGCATAAAACTTACTGTCAACAGAGGAGAACTAGGCCCACCCTCCTTCGACTAAGGAATGATCCTCACAAAGAATGGACTTCACAAGCACGAGAGAACCTGGGAATGCTACGCTGCATTATTATGCTTTTTGTTTTGTCTGAAAACCTCAGGCAGCAACCTTCAGCTGAAACAGGCAGCTGTGAACACTTCCATGCCGAGACTCTTGCCCTGCCTGCTGGGGCACAGAGCGGCAGCACGCACTTTTACACACACTTTTCCCAGCAGCACAACACCCGAATGAGAAAAGGACCTGTGCTTCCACACCGCACAAACCTCTGTCTCTGTCTTGCCAATCACACCACCGGCTGAGACAGGGGATGCGTTTTGGGGCAGAACGTCCAGCACGGAGGCAGCCATGGGCTGCTGTGATGCCTGGCACGTCCTTCACCACCTTTCATTTCTGCGGCAGCCTTGTGCAACAAGCAGGCAGAGAAAGGACTGCACGTGTTTGTCGTGGTCCCTCTACAAAAAGGTCCTCGAAGCCAAATTAACACAGGCTGGGCCGTAGCGCAGCATGTCTCCCCTGCCAGGTAAGGATCACGCAGGGCCCAGACCAAAAGCAGGATCAGACCACTTACACGCTTCAGACTCTACAGCCAAGAATGCGAAGCAGCAGCAGCTGCCCTTCCACAAACAAACCCTGTCGCAGCTCACAGCAGCTGAGACAAAGAAAATTGCGTGCCCCTGCCAGCTCTTTCTCCTTGTCCTGCTCTAGCTGCAAATGCTCAGGACTCCTGAACATGTGTGGTAAGGTGAACCAGAGCACCTCAGCACTGGGTAACTGCAGGTGGTAGAATATCAGGTACCAGTAATGTCCTGACAATGGATCCTACTCTGGATCACAAGCACCACAAATGCTAAGAGGCAGACATGACCTCCTTTCTAGCTGCCAGTAATGTGCTCCATGAGAAGACACGGGATAAGTGTATTGCATTAAGCATCTTGATGTAGCATTTTATGTGTCAGGAATAATTTATTTTCAGTGTTCTGAACTAAGACATCTATTGGAAAACTGGAGCCTCCTATCCATCCAATTCATACTAAAACACCTCTGTGTTTTGTCACACAACAATTCAATTTAACACAGGGGACCAAATAATCAGTTACACTTCCAATCCCTCTCCTGATAGGAATTACCAATTGAATGATAAGTGACCCAAACAAAACAAATGGTAACTGGCACACTTGACTCTACTTAGCATTCTCTCCACAGCAACTCCTCACTGAGGAACTTTAGAGGGGTTTTTTTGAGACACATCTTGATAAATCTCCAGTTGCATATTAGAGGTACGTAAAGCCTCTTACTCTCTTACTCTTAAACCTCTTATTCTTGAGATCTCCATGGTATGCCAAGTATTTATTACAGCCACAGGCAAGTCCTGCACAAGCACAGAGCCTACAATACATTCGATCACAGAACCAGTTTTCTGTATGTTGCTCCACTAACATTTGAAGTCACCGTGTCTGCAAGTCAAGAGCACAATTTTGCTCTTAATCCCCTTTCTCCTGCCGATAAAGAACCTCTTAGTGATCCTACAGGGCCAATAAACTGTGGCTGTGGTTTAGTGAGATGTTAAGAAAAGAACTGAGTCCGCATCTCCTTGATACAGTACTCCATCAATCCCCTGCTGCTGACGGGAGACGAATTACCTCACTTATCGCTACAATGTGACAGCCACATTATTCTCGTACAGAACAGCAGCTCTCTAACTGCTACAGTAACAGCACTGTTCGTCTCTTTCGTAAAGCAGTAGGTCCCTTCTGAAAAAAATTCAGTCACCCTACTGTTCATTCACTCTCTCAGTAACTACTGCTTGAACCAGCTTTACAAACAACGCAAGAATGCCCCGATAGTTAAGTAGAAGAGCTCATCTTCTTCTACATCAAGAGCAACAGGAGCCACCTCTCCTGGTCCTGTCAGCCACACACCAGAACACCTGTCCAGCTGTCCACTCACCAAATGCCTCAGCAAGGGCGGGAGGAGGGGACACTGGAGCAGAGTTTCACACAGACAGCACAACCACTCTCCTAGAGGCGGAGTGAGAGACACTGAGCTGGCTGGGAGTACAACAGGGTGACAGCGTGATCTACCACAGCCACCCTCAAGAGCCCCCAGCACACCGTACCCAGCTGTGCCAGCAGCACCGGCTGCCAACAGACCCCTGGCCAGCACAGCCTCATCCCACTTCCTCCTGCTGATCTAATTAAATAGTCAAGCCCCAAGTAAGCAACCGGTATTTTTGGAGCTAAACAGAGCTAAAACTAACGAACCTTAATACAGATCTGGCCTGAGGAAAGTCAAGGGCTTGGTTCCATGGCTATACTAGCATACTTTTATCACAACAAAACACAGAATTACTCGTGGAACCAGTGCAGACACAGCTGAATCGAAGACAGAGCTGCTGTGGAGCAGCAGTCACGGCTGTTGAGTCCTTGCCTTTCCAAGCACTGCCCCATCAGCCTTCCAGCCCCCACCTAGCGCACACACACACCCTCTGCAGGTACTATCAACTCCACTCACCCGACCAGCTGTTAACACCCCTCAGCTGTTACCCCAAGCTATCCTCTAAGGAAGAAAGGGCTCCGGCCAGCACTGTCCTGTTCACCCTCGGGGCTTCTGCTGTCACGCAAATACCTGGTGGAAATTCTGTTCTGCTCACTCCTCATCAGCTCAGCTGGGCTGGCAAAGGCACATAACGACGTTCCTTACTTAACAGGGCTTAAGAGTTACACTTTGGGAAATCAGCAAATAAAACAAATGAGAGCTGAGTACCCTGGAAAGATGAGAAGACGAGTTCACAGAGGAAAAGACACCGTCTGCTTTTCTACATCTACCAAATCATACACGCGGGATCTAAAAGAAACTTTTACCGTAACACTCACACGGAAATATTTCAGAAGAGGATGCAGCAAGACATACACTGCATCCCCGCCTTTTTGGCCCCAGGAGCCCCTGCTCCAGCCAGCAAAGGGAGCGGATGCCCGGACTGAGGGCTCCTCGTGGAGCAGGGGCTGGACTCCTGACCACGGCGTGCGCTGCCGCGGCAGTGCCAGGGCCAGGGCCGGGGCCGCGCTACGGGCTCGCACCGCACCGCGCTCCCGGCGCCAGTCCGTGACACCGGAGGGGACTGGAAAGTGGCGGGACGGACACCAGCAGGGTCCCCAGCCCGGGGCCCGCGGGGACCGAACCGACCCGGTCGCTCTTGGCGGGTAAAGGGGCCGAGGGCGAGAGCACCGGCTGCAACCGGGGCGGGGACAACGCTGCCCCGCGGCACCGGCGGCCGCCGGAGCTCGGCTGGGCCCGGCGCGCCCGCTCCCGCGGCGCCTTCGCGGGGGCGGTTTCGANGCGCACCCTCACCTGCTCGGGGGCCGGCGGGGCCTCACACACAGAACCCGTGTCACACACAGGACCCGTGCGGTGTCACCAGGACCCGTGTGCCTCCCAGTCACCAGGACCCGTGCGGTGAGCGCAGTTCTCCGACCTGGGCCAACGAACTGGTTCAGATCGTTCACAGCATCGATGCCGTTAGGCTGTGCATTTTCCACAGCTGGAAATTTCCAGGATGTATTTCAATGCAAGTTATTTCAATAACGAAACAATGAGAGGAACATTTCCCTTCCATTCTGGCAGCTGCCAGCAGTGCCCGTTAAGAATGCCGGTGACCACAGTGAGCAGCAGCTGACGTGTCAAGCCTGGTTACAAACATTCAGAGACACACCACAGCGGCAAAACCTGCCTAAAGGGGGTATAAGCAATTCCAAAATCGAGACCATTAAAACGAAAGGTGGATTCTTACGTAGCTTTTAGAAGGCAGGATGAAGGAATGCTGTCCCACGTCCAAGAAGGTGATATTTATATTAATCCATGGCTTCCATGAAAGTTCCCATTTATCCTCAGGCCTAAGAGCCCTGGTTTAGCCCCGCTGAGCAGCTCCTGTTGCTGCAGCTTCCACGCAATCTGCAGCTGCCTTTTGACAGAGGCGTGAAACTTCTCTGGCGTGAGCTGGAGCTATCCCGCTTGCCAGTTGTGGCAGCTGTGGCGAGTCCTACACGGTGTCTCCAGGGCCTCTGACAACGGCTCCACCTGCATGAACACCACACAGACCTGGCACATCAAAATGCATTTATCACAAGCTATATCGTGACTGACTTTTCAGTGCAATGGGAGCTGCTGGTGTTTATTCAGGAGCCTAGAAGTTGGAACTGAAGTCCAGTTTTGCAGTGCCTGGTTTGGCAGAGCCATCAGAGCCCTTGGCTACCCTTACGGAGGGAGGGGAAAACACCGCTGCCCCCTCCCCCCCCCCAAACATTTGGGAGCAGTGAGGTGACTGCCAGCCACAGAGGAAAACAAGAGCAGAAAAGGCAGTAAACAAGAAGCAGGTTAGGACATAGCCAGCCCTGCCAAACTGGAGCAGAACTGAGCTCTAAGGACTGGAAAAAATTCACTGGAAAAGCCTTTGCCTGGCACAGCCTTTGAAGAATCTGAGGTATGGCGTCAAGTTTCATGGCTTGTGTTTCTTATTTATCCCTGACTGAGACCCCTCCCCTCAATCCAGCTGTGAGATGGGCTTGGAATGGTTTTCTGTGCATACAGTAAGCCTGCAGAACAGCAGTTTTTTCCAAGCCCTGAACGGCTGGGCTGTATTTCTCATCATACGGGTGTGGGTCAGAGACCAATGTGTAGGCAGAAGGATTCAAGGTGGGATGCCCCTGAGCACCTGACTAGTCTGGACAAGACTGGCATACAGCCTTCCCCAAGCTGCTGCTCCGCTGTGTTATAAACCACGGAGAGATGAGGGAAGCTTTCCCATGGAATTTGGGGTTGACTGGGCCAGGGCAGTATGTACTTTAGCTATAAAAACCACATCCCAAGTCCAAAGCGTGTTACCGGGATGGATCTCCAGTGTCCTGAGTAGATACCACGGGGATAGGATACACACTTGCTTATCTATTGTCACATCGTGGCAGCTGCAGCAAGGAGCAGAAACTGTTAATTCCTCTGGCTGGCTTCTCTCATGGTAGCCAAGATTCTTGCGTCAAGACACTTTCCTCTTGCACTGGCTCCTGCCCTAGACGTCTGTCACACTGCTGTGAGCTCTGTGGGAGTGAGAAGAGAAACTGCAGTGCAGGAAAGGACAGAGCAGTCGCTTGCATCTCTCTCCTGTGAGCCGAACACGTTGCTGCTGCACCGCAGGAACAACTGTGCTGTCTCCCAGCCACAGAGGTGCATCCACCCCAGCCTCCACAACCAGGTCATGTCCACCAATGACTTCAGAGTGACCTTTTCCTCACCTGAAAACGTGATGTGTGTTTCATTTTATAGCATGTGACAGCGATTACTTCAGTACATTCCAAATCTTACCCTTGGCAGCGTTACGTGTATTATACTTTCGGCTTCGAGCTGGATTTCTTGTTCTGATTTGCACTCAGCTGTTCCTTATAGCAAGGGAGGAGGGAGATGGGAATCAAACTGCATGCAGGAGGCACAGCAAAAACTGCTTAAGAGCAAAACAGACTGAGATGTTTTGTTTAGTTTTCCTAATTACTTTTTCATACAGTCATCGGAGGGAACGTAATTACACACATGCAAAGAAAATAAACCACCAAAACCCCCCTCTAACCAACAAGTGAACAAAACCCCACAGAACTGAGGCTCTGTTCTGTTGTGCAAGACTAGTTTTTTGTAGCTAGGCTGGAATTGGAATCCTGAGTTGTTCTGTGCTCTGTTCTGTTGCCCTGCTTAGTACAGTGAGGCAGAATCTCTCCTTGTTCCACCTCTTCCCTTTCTCTCAGCCTTGTCCCATGAAGGTAGGTCTGGCCAACAGCTTTCCAACACTCCCTCACATCAGTACGGATCTCCGTGGTGGGGTTCTGATGAGAGAGCTGACAACAGCTAAACTTCCTGACCAGCCAGGAAATGATTAAGTGGAAAAGCTGCATAACTGCATTTCCAGCACAGCAGCACAACTGCATTTCCAGCTCAGCAGCCCTTACTTTTTACCTTCCCTCTCTTTTAACTTAAAGATTTTCTTTGACAACAGTATTCAAACAAAATGTGCATCCATACAGGGATGTGTGAACACTTGGACATCTCAGCTCCCAAAGAAGGTGTGCACCAGAAGCCCAGGTTTTTCAGAAAGCCCCTGCAGAGTCAGAGCAACACAGGAACACCACACATGTGCTGTCCTCTCTGTGTAAGAAAGGTGTGAGGGCTGTGGCATCTGATCCATCTCCTCACCAGCAGCCTCACTAGCTCAGGGAGCAAGAAGGGAGGTGAGCAATAATGAGCCTCCAGCTGCCAATGAAGGCTCATTCCAGCCGTGTATCTGCCAAAAGCTATTCCTTTCTCTACAGTCTGAGCCAAAGTAACATGGCAGTAGTGATGAGATCTCTGTCAAGGGAGATGATGACTGCCAGACACTAGCTGTGAGTAATCCTCAGGAACCTGGGAATGATCAGAGCCATGTCCTGATCCCACTGCTGAACACGTATCTTTTTTTTTTAGGTGGCACTGTGTGGGTAGGAGAGAAGCGGTGGTAGGACCTGGGTTTGGGTAAGGACTTCCTCAGTCCACCCGAGTTCGGCATCACTGATTGCTGTCTCTCACCCACCACTGAAGTACAGCAACTTGAGCTGATCCAAGTTTGGACTTGGAAGTACCAGCTACTGAGTAAACCAGCCCCTGCCTTCATTATGGTGGATGGAGTCCTGGCAAAAACCAGCATGCTCTCATCACCTTCAAAAAAACCAGGCTGATATTTCCAGTCTTTCTCTCACAGCTGTCTTAACTTGTAGGAGAGTAATGGTTGTGATTCATCCTTTTATCTTTACACTGAAGAGGGAAAAAGACAGTGTTTGTAGCCTGACTTTAAAATTGTTTTCTAAATAAAGTCATCTGTGCTCTGGATCTCCAGTTACAACGATGAGTGACATACACCATACCAATTTATGGGACAACAGGTCATTATGGAGAACTGTGATGAACCAATTATTTGTCACTTCAGCATCATGTTTTAACAGTGCACTGTTTAACTATACCCTACAAAAATGTAATTACTAATGTAATTTATGCTTCTTAATTAATACTTTTAACGTCTAACCCTTCCCCAGACTTGGGAGTGCCCACAGGCAATGCTGTTCTAAGGCAGCAGCAGGCATTTGCTTTATTACCTCTTGGCAGCCAAACCAGACCACTGCGAACCTGGAGGAGAATCAGGCCCCCTCTATGTTCAGATAGCAACAAGAATTTCATTATTCCAGGGGAGGAGAAAGAATTCCTGCAGCTACATTGAAAGCTCTTGTGTTTATTAGTGAAAGTACTAACATTTCCCAGTATGCTTTCAAGTTGTAGTCAAGTATTTTGCCTTCGGTTTGGAGCTCCTTGTAAAAACAATGAAGCCATACAAGACCAGTAACTTGAGGATGATCAGCTGCAAATGTAACTCTCACAGAGGCAGGCAGAAGTTGGCTGGTCTAGAACCTGGTGTGCAGCCTTGGGAG
The DNA here is from genome assembly GCA_013397815.1 of Aleadryas rufinucha. Taxonomy (NCBI): domain Eukaryota; kingdom Metazoa; phylum Chordata; class Aves; order Passeriformes; genus Aleadryas; species Aleadryas rufinucha. The sequence goes on from VZTH01006307.1 coordinate 60,694, forward strand.
TTTGAAGAATGTCCTGAGATTGGTTCGAGAGCTAAAGCACTTGCTGTTCTCTGCTGGGGAGCAAATTCGTGTATATAGAACAAAGCCCATTGCAGAGGCAAACAGTATTTGTCTAAAGTGCCACTAAGTACTGCTACTATTCCCTAGAAATAAGTACTGCTACCATTCCCTAGAAAGGCCAAGCATTATGAATTCAAATGGCAGGAAACAAGAAATTCAAATGGTAGGAAGCAAGAGGAAGAGGTGGTACGTAAAACGTAACACCTGTGAGTCCAGGTTTGTAGGCCACTACTGCCACAGGTCTCCACCAAACCCAGCAGATTGTTACCTTGTATTTGGCACTTCACCTTCAGCCTGGAGAGAGCTGCATCAGCCAGGAGTGAGGACAGAGCTGTGAGCGGGCCAGGTTCTTGGCGTGCGTTCAGCTAACACAGACCCTACAGGCAGCTTGGTTTGAACAGGAGAGCCTCAACAACACAGTAAGTAGCTCTGAGTGAGGATGACAAGATCTGGCCTGCTGGGTTTAATATTTTAATCTACTGCCCAAGTGTACTGCAGCTCTAATCACAGCCACGGTGGATTCCTCGAGTAGCTGAAGATTAGAGAGACCATCGATAACCCCTGCTGTGCTGCAGGGATGAAAGCTACCAAGAAGATTTAAGGAGGAAATAAGGTATATCCAGAAATTCATTATGTTCCAGTCGAGACAAAACAATCCATTAATATCTGACACTGAGCATAGTCCAGAAAACTGGAAGCAGACATTGAAAATGAGCAAATTTCAACAGGCCTAATGCAGGTGTGATGAACCAGTTATAAATATTCAGTCCAGGAAGCTCTGTCACTAAGGATGGATAGCATTCCTGTTGGTAACTGTAAGGCTCTATGCCCTAGATGGCATTGCTCTGCAACGTTAGAAAACACACTTCTAAAATCCAAGCTCTCCCTGCAGTCAGCACAAAAGAATTTCAGGCAGGACAAGTGCTGATTTAAGTTCACACACAAAGCAGAGTTCTCTTTTTAAAATGTTACTCGTTTGAGACATTTGCACTGCAGCTGATACATTAATTATGCCGCTTTTTCTTTTCCCCGGTTATTCTTTAAAGGCTCACTTGTAAAATCTTCTTGTGTGGTTTCACTGCACCTGCTCTCTCCAGGCCGTGGTATTCAATTGTTTTTGTTTATTCTGTGCTACTCTTCTCTAGCGATTTGCTTGGCACTGTAAAGAGAGCGCTGTTTGTTCCCCACAGCCAGAGGCTGAAGATCAGCCTCCTCCTCCTCCTCTCTGAATGCTGCAGCCTGCTCGAGGCAGCTGGACGGGAAGTGGGCAGATGCTCAGCTGTGCCCAGAGGGCTGATCACCATTGCAGCAGGGAGGAAAACCACGCAGAACCAACACACTTGGGATGAGTGCAGCTCATCCCAAGGCCCGTGTCTCCACGCTGCTCTGCAAGGCGTGGCCACAACACTGCCTCTGCCTCGGCTTTCCAGCAAGCACAGTGTGCTGAGAGTACCTGAGTGCATCCACCTCCCAGCGCCAGAGAGTGGGAGCTGCACTGCAGGAGCTGTGCAGCCCAGCAGCAACCCGGAGGCTGCCCAGTTTTCGGCAGCAGAACAATTTTACTTTGGCATTAAAAGCTCTAACGATTAAGCCGTTGTTTTCCAGGGCGTGGTTAGCATGTCTAGGATGTCCATGTCCTAGCATGCCCGTGCAAAGATGGGGAGAAGCCTCAGGTGCTGGAGCTGGGAGGTGTGCAGGAGAGCTGTACGGAAACGCCTCAGCCTCCCAGGAGTGCAAAACCCCATTGCTTTGGGATGCCAAGCAGCCCCACGTCCTGCCCAGCACGCACACTCTCTTTCTGTTGGAATAAACAGGTCGAAATCAAGTGGGCAGAGCCTGGAGGGAGATTTTTATCTGCAATTTACACGGAGCAGATCTCTTTTCTCTGCAAGTATTATTTCAAAGCAAATAACTTCTGGGGTGGCAAAGACACAAGTCAGGCTTCTGTAAAGCAAGCTAGAAGTGACCTCCAAAGGGGAAACAACCCAGGATTTGTGCTCTGGCTTTGCATATTTAAGATGGTCATGTGGGAGAGGAGGTTAGTTTTCTTGTAACCAGTTTGTACTTTTGCTCTGACCCTTCAATTTTTTTGTTCTGCACTAAGAATTCACATCTTTGCTTAGTCAGGGTTTGTGATGGTTGAAGAATAACTGCGAAGGCAACATAGAAACAAGCTTCTAAAAAAGCAAAAGTGAATACATGAATATGAATACATATTCATCCATATCCACACCAGTGAAAGCAATGAGGGCTTGCCTTCACACTCTGATTTTCCTAATTTTAATCAAAGTGGTTAGAAATTCAATTACTCGCCCTATCTCTGAAAACCAATTTCTAACTGTCCAGGCTGTAAGCTACAAAAAAATGTTCTAAAGTGAAGCAATCACAAGGCAGAATCAAAAGCTATGCATATTTGGCATATCACTGTGGCAGGGGGTAGGAAATGAGAGTATCTTCAGAGTCCAATAGCCAACTGGAGCTGCACCAAATTGTGTCGAGAAGCAAGATTATCTTTGAACTGGAAAACCAGTCATGGGGAAGTATCTACAGAGATGGAGCATCTGCGTGCATTCCAACATATGCTTTGGGTTGCAAGCACACAGAGATGGAAAGCAAACAATCACCCCAATGGAAAATATTTTCAAGACAACTGCTGGGCTGGCACTGATCAGACATTTCCTGCATTAACATCAAAAGCTGCACCTCATCCCCGTGCTCGCGGACAGAGGCGTAGGATCAGCACGTGTGCCTTTCCTGCACTGCAGGACTCTTCTGTACCTGGAATGAGCTGTGGATGTGTAAATAACCTGCCTAAGACACAGCACTGCTTCCTGCAGACATGGCAGGCACTTCACAAGGAACAGATCCTTTTGCCAGCGGCTGTTGCAGAGACACAAGTCAGAGTGGTTAAAGGCAGCCAGAGGCAATTACATGTCTTTTCATTGCAGGATCTCAAGCCCTTCCTTCAGGGAAAGCACAGTGGGAGGAGGGTCAGCTGAAGTGTCCCACGGGATGAGGTAGGAGGAGGAAGCATCCCGTCACCAGGGCAGGCTGAGCTGGGGGGGACACTGCAGCTCCCTAGCCGGTGCAGAGTAGAAAAACAGCACAAGTATTTCCCTGTCTCAAAGCACGGGCTTCTGACCAGTCCTGCCCACAAGTGCTCTGCAGCACTCTAAGGGAAGCTGCCCGTCCCCTCATTATTATTCCAAGCATTACTGAAAACTTTACTCCAGGAACTGCTCCAGAGGGAGGACTGGCTCTCATCACCACGGCTGTCCGTGGCTGAGCAGGCACAGGCACGGATTCCTCCAGCTGGTAGAGCAACAATCAACTCCCACTTCCCTATGCTAGAAGAGATTAACTAACGCTGGTGCAGTAATTTCAGATCTGTGCTGCTGTAAAAGAGCAGAATTTGACTCTTTATATAATAACAAATAAAATTCCCAGAGTGTTTGTTCCTGCACAGATTCCTACGTGCACTGGATGACTTCTACAGGAACTGCTGTGGTGAACACACCTTTATGGCAAACACACATTCAGTGGCACAGGTAATACAAAGTATAAAAGCTCTCTTTTCTTCTTCCTTCACTCCCTAATCCAATGCTCAGGTCAAACGAGGGGTATAAAGTACTCTCCAAATTAAGCCAAAAATTAATAAATCATTGGGATTGGAACCCACAGGGGTGCTCTACTCCTGTGTCCAAGCACACCCTGAAGTGTTAAGTTAGTACAAAGAGGATATTTTTATTGATAAACATTATATTGTCTTAGTGTAGATGTCTGACACATTATTAAATCAATTGACAAAACATTTAAAGTAATTCATTCTAATAAAACTTTTTGATATTCCATAGACAATAGTGCTGTGAATTTTGTTTATAGTATAACACATTAAAAACACAGAAATACAAGTTTCTAATTTCATAGGTTACCAGCAAACAGAGAAAAATGCATGCTTTCATTTCTGTTAGATTTGTAACTTACACAGGCAAGTGGAACAGCTATGCATAGAAGACTACTCTACAGTAAGTTGTAAAACATACAGAAAGGCTGACCTTATAACACTTGTACAAGTATGACAAAACCATTGCAACTCATTTCAAAAGGTAACAAATGTTTTGTCTGTGGCTCCACCATTTTAACACTTTTAAGATGACTTAATAAAAAGCTATTTTGAGTAGAATTATATTACTAGAAACCACTGCTTATTTTGCTTTCTGGCTGGTTGTAAATGAACATACATTATATGTACATTTGCACTCAGTCCCACCTGCATTTTCTTCCTTACGATTAGAAGCATCACAGAATTGCCCAGAGATAAGGGACCCAGACAGTGTCATTCGATCCCCAATCGAACAAAAGGTGCTCCTATCAGACGCTTTTATTGCTGTGCTTCCTGCAGCTGGGATGCTGCGGCTGTACCACAAAGCAGAGAGCTCACCACGCCCACGGTTCAGGCTGGCACGGTCTCACGTGTCTGTTTCAGAACAAGCCACAGCAGGGAATCGCACTCAGCAGCCTAAACTTCAGCAACAGTACAAACCCAAATTTTCCATGTCAGCTCTGTGAAATTATCAGATCTTCAGCATCTGACTGCTGGGCCCTGAAATGATTTAAATACACCCCCAGACAGAGTGCTGGCCCTGGGGCTGTCCCCACGTGCCTTGGTGATGCCAGGCTGACCGTGGGTGCTGAGCTTGGCTGCCTTTGGCTTGGCACAACATACACACGACAGTTTGGGCTTGGCTTGGAAAAAACGCTGGAAGGGGCTAAAACTCGTGCAGCACACTTGAGAATTAACAGGTCTGTCTGCTCACCTTTTTGTTCTGTGGAATCCTGATTAACCTGCGTCTCAATTCCCATTGCCAGGCCTGTGTCGGAGTGCTCGGCAGGAGTGACCCTTCCGCTGCTTATCACACGCCTGTGTCTGGGACCAGTGGAAGCACCACTCCTGCCCCCTCACACGTCCCACTGGCTGAAGCTCCAATGGATGCACCAGCAAGAGGAACACCCAAACCATCGCCAGACCTTGCCAGGAGGGTTCATATTGCACAGGACTTCGACAGACAGCAAAAAATCTACCAAAACCCAAATCCCCCAAACCCTTACGAACATCTTCCTAGTGTGGTTTCAGTCTGGAAAGCAAGGATTCGATGCAAGGATGAAGGTAACATTCCATTAGTCATCTCACACACATACTGCCCGCATAGTAGGGGTTCTCAGCTTTACAAGGGGAGACAGTGACGTCAATCACACTATTCCTCAAGGGAACACTACCTAAAATTTATCCCTAAATCCTCAATGCACTGCAAAGTTCACTGCACACCAGTGAGCTCTCAGGTACTCAGACTGCTACTTGCACACCTGTGCAGCAAGGGTAAGAGTCACAGATGTTGGGTTAGGCATCTCTCTCCCTTCTCCCTGAGAGGAGGGACAAAGTGCTTCTCACCTTTCCTGATCAAAGACCAAGGGTTGCAAAGATCAAGTAGCATCCAGGCAAATCTTCATGTAAATGGGACCCCTGTGAAACTTGCCAGTATCTGAATTACACAGCAGACAGCTTTCTGTGATGCCATACTATTCTCACCTGCATTTGCTCTCCACTGGTGCTGCACGATTACAGAATCACACTTTGTGTCCTTTGCTCCTGGCACCCATTTAAAAAAAAAAAAAAATCCATCAGGACAAAGTTATTACACAAACATCTTGCTTTGGCTTCTTTCAAAAACCTGTTGTGGTTCAATCTATGCGCTTGCTCACTTCACCTAAGCAATTTCACAAGGCAGTTCTGTGATACAGAAATGCACGTCACGCTCAGAGGTCCTGACACAGCAGTGAGAAACATGAGAGGAAAAGGCTGCTTCTGAGAACCAAGGAGGAACAACTCAGCTGAGCTCTATGCTTGACAGAATACGGGAGCTCACTCTATGCAAAACTTCAACATTATACAAACCTTCAGGAAAGACTGAGGCTGTACTTTGTGCAATCAGCCTTTACCTTCCATTTTTTTCTTTCCTGATCTAAAATTCCCCCACGTCTTTAAAAGCTGGCAAAATAAAGACTTCCAGTCCCCCCCCAATACATTGTCTGTAAAAGGACTCCGTTGTTGTCGTTGTATTTTCCCCCAGTAAGCCCTACTGTATCCACACTGATAGCGGTGATGTGATACATTCTTCTACACAGGAAGATCTGCTGACCCCCCTGAAACCAAACCGGTGTGGTGGGGATAGGGGAGTGTTGTGTTTGTGAGTGGTGGGACGGTTTTTACTGCAGGATTTAAAGGTGGGAGGTCCTTGCCTGCTGTAAATAGGAACAACCCTGTCATTAAGCTAGGACAATAAATGTCGGCTTCCCCCCGAGCATTTGCTGGCACTTGACACCTGGTTTAGGGGGATCTTCACATTTAACCGGAGCCAATCACTCACTGTTAAAAAGAACTGGGGAAAACAAGCCAAAGGAAGATTACTTCCTTAATAAAAAGGGGGAACTAAAAAACCTCTAAAAAAAAATAATCAAAAAAATCTATTTGTGGGTAGCTTATAAAATGTGAATTTTGATTATTGCAAATGGTACCTCTGGACAGTGGTATTACAAATATTAAAAGTGCAAGGAGTATTTATTATTTATATATTTCTACTCTTACAGATCAGCTGCAGAAGCATCCTTGGATCTCTCAGCATTTCTCAGCTTCTTTACTAATAGAAGTTACAAGAAGCATTTGAGAAGGTCTCACCCCTTTTTGTGGCCACTTAAAAGGACAGAATGGTGCTTTAAACAGCTTAGTCTGCTTGGCCCCTGATCCAGGGAAACTTGGCATTAGCTTTAGGAGGGGACCAAAATTAGATTCCTAAATCTTCTGCCAGCATGGGGAAATGTTTCCTTGAACCAGGGGCTCAGCAATCTGCGTTCGATAAATAAATAAATAAAATGCATAAATACTGCAGTGCAGAACTTTCAGACCTCCTCAATGTCTCATACATGCTCTTCCACCCCCCCCACCCCGAAGCTAACTTTATATTCAGCAATACAACTGGAATTTCAAATGACTGATAATAATTAGAAATACTACTGAATGTACACAGATGAGCTGTTTAGGCTTTTGACCTGATATATTACAGATAGGCAACTGCCATGCACCACTCACAATACCTTGCTAAAACAAATAAAAACTTCTTATAAATAGGTATGTGTAAGACTGTCTTAAATACTCATACACTTATAGCATCTTAACAGTTACCATGATAAAAATTTATTCCTTTGCAGAAACAGCTGGTTACCACAGGGCTTCAATTTAACAACAGTTAACAGATATACTTTACTAGGTAAAGTGTATATATATGTATAAATATTGTATTTTGCTTGAATACAAATCTATGTTCATACATTAAAAAAAACCAAAACACTAAAAACCTGCCTATGAATTATATGAACTTAATGACTGAGTCCCTCAGTAAAACTCCCATAGTATAATCTGGCTTCACAAAGTGTAAAAGGCCCAGGTCAGATCTAGAATCCCTTAGTTAGATCAATTATATTTATTGTATAATGCATGTCTTTGCATGGGGTGCAAAACTCCCTTGAAAGAGTCTCTGAAAACACACCCCATGAGAGGTGTCCCCACGTACTGTGCAGTGGCTGATTATCCCAGTGGCTTGGGGGCACTTTCCAGGCAGGCAGCTTGAGTTGGTCGGACTCAGGTGCTTGGAGGCTGGTTTGCCAAGCAAGGATCTGCATTGCATTTTCTCCCATCAGCTTACTGGATCAAAGCCTGCACACTCATTTCTGCTGGCTCGGTGCATTAATTCTGTGCTACGGAAAGCAGGATGTGGCTCAGCCCTCAAAGCCAGAGGGATGCAGGTATGAGAAAGTGCAAGCAAAATTCGGAATCCTGGCAACACAAGGAGCAAGATAAAATAAGGAAGCAAGCAGGCGGCTGCTGGGTGTACAGGGATGTCTGCTCTGGGGAAAGATTTCATGGAATGTCCCAACATTTATACAGGCCCTATCCAAAGTCCTCCTGTGACACAGCACCTGCCACCCAGCATCTGCCTCTCCACACAGGTGAAGTGAACGAAGCCCTGCTCCAGTGTTTATCAGCCAAAAGCAGCACTGACCAGAGCTAAGGTAAGCCTTGGTGCTCAGGGAAATCCATGCTCCTGCTATGGAAAAGGAGTGCTGGCAGCAGTAACCAGTAGCCAAGGGGCCCGTGCACCAGCAGCCCTCTCCTCTCGTCACAGGACAGACTGTCCAGCAGCAGGCATTGCTCCTCTGGGAACCCAAGGTCTCGCTTCGCTTGTCAGGCACGCCAATGGAAAACCTCAGCGGCAAATGCTCAGCGCTGGAGCAGATCTGTAATCAGCTACAAACATCCTCACAGGGTCAGGCACACAGAGCTGTGGTTTTCCTCGGCTGGCAATAAAAACGCTGTGTTGCGTTGCTGCTGTAAAATTATCGTGTTGGTTTTTAGCACCATTCAAATCCTACCTGGCAGACAAAGATTACACTGACAAGATTACTGTCAGGCTGTTCCGGTGTGAAGGGTTTCAAACTTGTTCTGCAAGCCTATTAGAAAAACAGAAGCCTATCTAAAAAATACCACAATGAAGTCATTTTTGCTACATAAATACATTTAAAAATATGTTGCTTTAAAAAACCGGCTTTTTTTAGAAGCCTTCCTGAAATTAGATGCTTCTCCCCAAACTTGGATAACTTGGCCTTGATGACAGACTGTTTCAGGCCAGCAAGTAATGGATTTCATAGCCAATTTACATCCCCAGGGCACAATGAAACAGACTGCCATTTCTCACCCTATTGCTTTCCCAGGAATAAAGTGAACTTCTCCAAAAGGCAGGGATTTGTCCACACCAAGCTTGATTCTGCAGATTCAGCCAGACAAGTGCAAGCAGTTTGGGCTTGTAAGAAGTGGAGGCATTTTGGAACTGTGCTTCAGATTTGAGGCCAGTAAGTGCTAACAGAATATTCACGTAAATTCCCTTAAAGGTGCTTGGTCTTATTAATTGTCATTTACCTTTTCAGGTAAGAAATAAAAAGGTCACTTACCCAAAAAACTGCAGTGTCCCTATCCCTTCCAGGACTCACTGCTACAAACACATCACTGACCCTACAACAGTCACTGGGGTTCTGCCCCTGGTTTCACAAAGGTCAGATTTCACTCAATCCCTGAATACTGAAAACCCTTTTCCTGAAACTAAGCCTTGCATTCTGCTTGGCACATCCATGCAGCACGCTCGGATTCTGCAGCTCCTTAAATCTGGAGTGGCTGAGGTCTTTCATATATTCAAACTTCCACCGCTTTCCTTAAAACCATGGCTTTAAACTGATTCAGTTAAAGTTGTACCAACCTAAAAGGGACATTCTTGCCTGGATTTAAGTCTGTTTTAGACAAACTTGCAGTGGCTGCTGATCAAGTGAAACTTTGTAAGTGCAAGGCAGAATTGAATCCAGGTAAGCACGGTCCACTGAGATTGATTTTTAAAGTGTATTTTTAAACAACTTTAAAGCTCCAGTGGTGTAACTTTGAAACAGATAAACCTCACGCTATTGCATCTCTGTGAATTTTAATTGAAAGGATTAGCGTTTCCAAAAAATCTTAATATAAGAAACATTTGTCAATCAACAGAAAGCTACGGTTTTCTAAAAAGTTATTCAACAATATTCAATTTACATTTTATCTCACAGTTATCAATAGGGTTATTTGGAAAAGACATATAAAAATCCCTGTTCTGACAGTAGGGTATTGAAATGTTACCTTTAGGTTGCTCCACCTGCCTTGAATGTTGTTTTTGCTAAACTAGACTGCCATTCTACCTGATTTGTTTTGTGAAGAAAAAATGCCAGTCCTGCACCTCGTTCTCCACGAGCACCACCATCACAAATCCAAAGCTAATCCACTGATTTCAGTGACACAGCTGAGGACAGAGAGCTGGAAACTAAGCATGCAAGTGACATCACAGCAAAACCAACAAATTATGCAAGTAAAAATCTCCCGTGCACACATTTCAGACTGGTGTTCCTATCACAGAAAAAGTCTATCAAAAAGTGCAGCACATGAAAAAACAAAAATTAAAAAAAAAAAGGGGGGGGGAAGGCAAGTAAAAAATCGACCTTTGGTAGGGACAAAAGCAGTTTTCCTAGTAAGTATTACGACCATCTCTTATCATACCCTGTCCTATCACTCTGCCTTTGAACTGCTGTCAAAAGAAGGCCATCCATGTGAAGCAGATCTGAAGCCAGCCAAGGATCACATACTTAAGTCAAAGTCAGAACTGCAGTGAAGCCTCTCCATGGAGGAAAAGGCTCTTTAATCTCCCTTTGAAACACTCATTAAAGACCGTCTGAAATTGCTAGGAATGGAAACAAAAACAATTGACCGGTCCAAAAACCAGAGCAGCCTCAGACGCGAAGGTGACCCTTGCTTTCAGAAGATTAAAACTGCAAATGAATCCCAGACACGCTAAAAAAACCCAACACAACCCAGCTTCACTGGTGGCTCCCTGCAGCCCCCGACCCCGGGCCTCAGAGCCCCTCAGCTCCCTCCTTCCCCCCTGGAGCAGCCACCCCCAGCCCCCAGCGGCTGTGCCAGCCCAGCTGGCTCCAGAGGCCCGGAGATGGCTCACAGCTGGGGCAGCCACGGGCACAGCGGAGCCTCCCCTGGGGACACTGAAGCCAGGCGCTGGCTGTCCTCCAGAGTCCAACCTCAGGAGGAGAGAGCCCCGGGGAGGAGAGAACCCCTGGGAGACTCAGTCCTCTGCAAGGCCCAGTAAAAGCTCCGAGTCTGCACTGCGACGGAATAGAACCGTCCACACAACTTTTTCCTTGACAGGAAGGATGCCGAAAACGGCCGTTTTTCGCTCTGGGGCCTTTTGCACAGGCTGTGACTGTGCTGACACACGCGAGAGGCGCGCTCTCTCCAGCACCGCTGACACGAATGCACACATTCAGTCGGTCTGCTCTGCTCCCAACCAGGCCTGGACCTGACGGTTTAGCTGCAAATCATAAGCACATCTGGCAGGAAGCATCGCTCTGGGACGTGCTTATCAGCTCATCTGTGGCACAGGTAACGGCAGTTCCAGGTACCTTTTGCTTCTGCTTGGAACAAGCGACTGGCAGAACGTTCTGGCAACACACAAAAGTATCAAAGCAAGGTTTTTCAGGTTTTACGCACGACACAAAATTACAATTACTACAGTATTTAATGCACACCAGTAGGAAAAGTTCCTAAAAAATACTTGTGCAGGTTTTGTGCCATGGGATAGGTAACGGCTATTTCGCAGAAATAGATCCAACTGGCTCCATTGGAGCAGCAGTATAAATATTCAAAATAGAAGTAATAATAGGCCCTGATATGGAACTTTCTCTCCTATTTTTCCTTCCCCTTATCAGCAAGGACACACTCTGCTTAGGAGCAATTGCATCTCGCTATGAGAGCGGAGCTGCGTGTTTGTGGGCTGGCTTTAGTGACACGTGCCACATTGCTGCAAACATCATTTGACTTAAGGAAGTATTTTAGGCATTTTAGTGATTGTTATTATTATTATTCACCTCATTAACAACAACAGCGAAAGAAACAAAGACCCAACAACAGGAAGGTACAGTGGGCTTCCTAATGCAAGAGGACGTCCTGCGGGCATAGGTACGACGAGACGGCTGCTCAAACCACAGCTGCAGAGCTCGACAAGCAGCGACACAATTGCTTTCCAGGATGAAAAACGGCGATGCAGGCATGTCATCGACCCTCTCTGCTGCCTGTCCCTGGACCCTTCCTTCTTCCTCCCAGGGATCCACCGGCACATGTTGCTCCCCGAGCGAGGCCAACGGGATGTGGCTTTTCCACAGGACTTCGCTGCCACGCACTGTGCCAGAGCTGCCAGCGCCTCCACGCGTTTGGTGTAACAAACAAAGAAAACCAGGTGCTGAGCTGAATGAAAACCACAGGGTGCAAATATTTTCATTTACAACATTTTGCCCAAAGAAAATCAGACTGAAAAAATCACTTCCGAAAGTGCAAATGAAATAAAAATTGGCTTTTTGTTTGTGAACAGAACGTGGCTCTCTTCTTTTTTCTTTTAAACTGGAGTTCCTTCTTTTCCTGCTATAGTTTAGAGTTTGGCGTTTTGGGTTTTTTTCCTTCCTTTCTGTTACACAGGGTTTGCTGTACCTTTACTATTATTTGCCAATGTTTGTACCATAGACAAAAACATTCACCTAGCTGGTAGTCTCTTAATACATTTCATAGTAGAACATATACAAGAGGAAAAAACATACCAAACGGATCAGAAGTGATCAGTGCTTAAAGTAAATACAAGAGTTGCAGTGGCAAGAACCCACAGTATCAATACATACAAATGAAGCAGTGATGGTGTTTCTCAGGGGGTGGAATCTGCCTGCGTATTAATACAGAATTATACAAAATCTAGCAGGGATATTGGAACAATGAATAGCTAAACTTTCACAATAACTTAAGATCTGTGAGCAAGTCTGCATTGGAGATATTCCGCAGTTTAAAATGTGCCATCTCTGTCTGTGTCTTTCTCCCTCCCAAAGGAGGGGTGATGAATCCATGTGATCTGTTATCAGGTAAGTTCAACTGCTTAAGACAACAAATATCTGGCCAGGTCCAGTGTATCCTTTGAAGAATGGCAAATTATGACTTCAGTAACTGTATCTGTGCAAAATATGCCTCTTTCCTCTTAAAGAAACCAGTGTCTGTAACTCATTTAGAAAAGTTTTGACATGTACTTACGTCCCTCTCAGAACGAGTAAGACATGAACTACTGAATCCCCCCAAAACAAGAAATCTGATGAAGCAGAGAAAGTTCTGACCTTCCGTTTCCACATGCAGACCACTGAAAGCCAGGACACCTCCTCGGTAGCCCTCCTGGGCCGGCGATCAAACTATTGCTTGGAAATAACAAACACCCTAGTAATAAAACTCCAACATTCATAGTAAAATGGTAGCAGTGTTTACCCTTTGAATCCACGTTTAGCTTGCATTCCTCATCACACCTGTACAAGGTTAACTATTTATAGTAAAAAGTCATCAGTTTTTTTCCTTGACAATCTTCTTTTATCCATTCTTATGCTGAGTACCTTGAATTGCATTTCCATTTTACACTGCCCTGTGGGCCTTTGGATTGTTACAGGAGACCCAGCACTCAGAAGGAGAAGATGCAAGAGAGGACGTTGATCTCTGGCAAGTAAAAAAAAAAAAAAAAGAACGAAAACAACACCCCCACCCCCAAACAAACAAAAAAACCTGGAAACCCCGTACTAAAAACTAAAAGCAAACAAAAACCACCCCCCACAACCAAAAAAAAAATTCCCGTGATTCTCCTTGAAAGTCAACCTCCATATGACGTACCCTCTTCTGCATTGTAGCAATAGTCTTAAGTCATAAATTAATTAGTCTTCCATCAAATAACTTAAAAAAAGAAGGAATTGTAGCAGACCAGTTTTGACTGGCTTAACGCCAGTTAGCAGCCAGTTCATCTTGAGTCCCAGTCACACTGTTCAAAAACTGAGCTAGGAAATCACACGAATGTTGAAAAGAACTCTTCACATCGATGAAGGACTGTTCCAGGCTGTGGGGGCCAGGGAGAGGACAAACCTAGGTGGGGCCACGGGTGCTACGAACAGTGAACAGGATATAGGTCACGACTTGGAGGTGCACTGCATCCAGGAGAGATGCCAGCCGTGGCTTGTATTGCACAGGTAAAAAGGAAGCTCCTCCCGACAGTCTGCCACCTGCGTTAGTGATCTCTGCACATCGGCAAGTTCACAAAAGTGAAAACATTGAATTCTGTCATGATGGAGAAACACAGGAAGATGCCGTAAAGGGAAAGGCACACACACCCTAGCTTCTTATCCAGTTTCCATTTGTTCATGTGGACACCAAAAACCTACAATAAACACAGAGTAAGCCACCACAGCAGGAACATTTTGAATAAAGTGGTAAATCCCCTCCTCAGCTACAGGAGCCAAAAGAGGGCTGTCCCCTTACTGATGATGATTAGCTGGAAGCAATCACAAACTGCAGCAAGTGAGCTGAAAACCATAGCTCAAGTACATCAGAGCAGCAGCCACAGAAGCCACCCTGACTTACATCACCTCACCTTAAGTTTCTGCAGCGAATTTAATTTTGGCAAGAACAATCCCATTTAATTCAATCAGAAATGGATCTCCAGGCCAGGTTCCTTTTTTTTTAACTCAAAATGCTTCACGTGCGCCTCTGCATCTCAATCTAGAGCCACACAGTCTAAGACTGCTTGACTTTGCATAGTTTGCTCCCACCAAAGATTAAAGTCTTGTGTATGTGGGAATTGTGTTGGTGTGCATTGCACAGGACGCCCCCACCCCGGGTTTCAAGATTTGGAAGATGTCACATTCATTCCTCTTCTATCATTTCTGGGAAAGGTCAGGGAACATGAAGCACTGATTTCAACAGAAACATTGTCAGGCACTGTTTTTTCTGGACTGTGTTGTATTTCAGAAGGATCCTACAGAGGGCCAAGCAACCTGCTCAGCATTTTGTCTGCTCGTCTCACAGGAGAACGGATCTCATCCTGCACCAAGGGATCTGCTTCACCTCTAGCACAGAAATAACTGATGATTACTAATGGTTCTCCCAGGATCCTCCCATGAAAAACATATAAGTAGGAGTGCCATCCCATGGGAGTGACAGCTCCTGCAAAGAGATGGATCGAGGTCTTGGGAAGCTTTCAACAGCAGAGAGCGCCTCATCCCATAACAACAGACTTTGCAACCACTATTTCAGCTGGAGGTGAGAAAGGAGCAGGTGAAGAAAATGTCTATAGAAATCCCTCTTTAGGAAAAGAAGAACAAAAGACTATATACATACTGTGACAAAAACTGATGCCAGCAGGAGACCAACAGAATAGATAAGTCCTCTGCTGTTTAACCGAATCTGTAAAAGAAGGAAGTTTATCAAACCATCTCACAATTTCAAATTCAACAATATTCCTCTCTGCTTACATTTCCATAATCCTGAACTGCTGAGCTGCTAAACAGTGGCTTGCAAGCTGTAAGTGCCAAGTCAGACCATTACATTACAGGTTACTTTGCCTACTCCCTATTTTGCCAAGGAAGGAGTGTTATTAGAGGAGTGTCCTTAGGACCTGACAGCATTTCAGAGTGTTCCACTTCCACGTGAGCTTTGCCATCCCTTGTACTCTTATATCATGACATTTTCTTTTCGGCAATTAACTCCTATATAAGTAAGTGCTGCCCAAGCTTTGCTGTTCCCTTCACAGATGTTAAAATACCAGCTCACACAAGTGGCACATTTTCCTTCCCTACTGATTGCTGACATCATAAAAAAGGCTACAGCCATGATGATCATTTTGTCTGAAAGGTGCTGGAGGATTTCTTTAGGATATATGCTGTAAGGGTATGGATGGACAGCAGGATGGACCATTATATTCCTATGGCCATTACATGTTAAATACAATATTCTCACCAGACTGCTCAAAGAAATGAAGGATTTGGATTGCTTCAGGGCATGAAGACAGATTTTGGGACTGTCTGCATAACTGAAGATGAAAAACGTCATGACCCCACTGCTAATGTAAACTTCAGAGATGGACCAGCCCACTCTGCCTCAGTCATTCCTGTGCATCCACTCCTCCTCTCCTGCTTCCGCCCATCAGAATGGCCCACACAGAACAGCTAACCTGTATTTCCATTTTACTTATTATAAAGTGCAAAAAACCCTACACTAACTCTGTGTAACTAAAATACAAATTCAAAGCCGCCTTCCCTGCTATCCCAAATGAAGAGCAGCTGGCTAAGAAAGAGATATTATTTTACAAAAAATTCCTGTCTGGATTTTGGTCAGGAATTTTGTTTGACTGGTGCCAATATCTGTAAAAACTGTCAGTATAAAATGTATCACTTGGAAAGGGATCTACAGGAAAAGGAAGCAAACGAAGACGACTGAATTATTTTAGCACGGAAAATGTCTGAATTTAACCTAAAGTGCAGACGCTGCTTCTCAGTTACAGCTTCATCCTCCATAAAACCAGCAGAGCATTCCAAAGGCCTCTGTGTCTAATTTGCTGAGGACAGTGCTTCCAAAGAGAGGCGTTTGGGGCTGTTCTCTTCAGACTATCTGCAAGGCTCTTCCTTGGAGGTCATTTAGGGGAATAAAAGCTGCCATTAGGGATTATTCAAAAGCAGAGAATGTATGCTCATTATTTACAGCAGCTTTACCAATGTAAGAGCCACACATGTCACGCTGTTCCTGTGTGGGCAAAGCAAACACGGCAACCCCTTCTCCAGCACGAGCACCAAGTTCCCCTGGCAGGGTTACCGCACCAGAACACTGGAGTTTCACTCCCGGTTGACAGTTCTCAACTTGGGTTTAAGCTAGCAACATTCCTGGCCTGGTATCCAGCCCAGCTCCCCCTGCCGGGCAAAGCAAAGAGCTATTAATTAACCTACATAACAAGAACGTTCCTGGCGGCCCTGCCGCATTTTTTTAACAGGCATCTCTCTACTTCAGAAAGTGACCCTGAAGAACCGTGAGTGGTTTTTATACAGTGCTGCTGAGTGGTTTTGAGAGAGTGAAATCCAAACGAGGCGGAATCCCCACGGTTCGCGTACGCCTCGTTCCTCTCGCTGTACTTCTCTGCTTACCTGAAGGATCCTTGCACTCCCGCCGTGTGCCAGAGGCTGCCGAGGTGAGCCCGACCCCGTGTGCCAGGCGAGTGACGCCTCGTGCGGGCCCCTGCCCGAGCCCCTGCAGTGCTCCCTGCAAGCCGAACCCACGGCAATGCTGGTGTGCACAGGGTAACCCCGCAGCACCGCAAGTCCAGCTCATTTATCCATGGAATACCCATTTATGGAATCCATCTCCCAGTCATCCCAGGGCAAGTGTGCTTTGGGAACAGGCTTACATCAATGTCCACTTGTTCCAACTGTCCTTCTGATGTTTTCTATTCGCTTCTCAATTGTTTTATAGCCCCTCTCACATGTTGTTTCTGTCCTTTTCTGTCCCTTTTCTGCCTGCTCCATGGCAGGGAGGTGCCATGCATAAATCACCTCCTGAGCCTCAGTAGAAACACCTGGAATTCTTCACAGCTTTTCCAGTACTTTGAGCTCACCAGCAACGTTTTTTTACTCAAACAGTTTCACTTTTTCTTCCAGAAATTCCAGCTGTGATGCGTAATCTAGTTCAGCCAAATGAGCTTCCTGACAAACCCTTTATTTTCCTGCATTTGACTTTGGACTACCTGCTGCCGTTTCACAGATTTCCTATCAGTCTACAGCTCTGGAAATACAGATTGAACTGACGAACCATTCTACTCCTCTGGTAATCACCACTGTCTATCCTGTTTCTTATCATGACTTTCAACTGTGAGCACAGAAGCTCAGAAGATTCTGAAATGTGAAACAAAAGCTTAAGAAAAATGTGTCCTTGATCTCTCAAATTAGGGCAGAAATCAGTCAAGCAGCCCTCTCATGAGATGAGTGACATTTCCTGCAGGAGGCAATGGAATACATTTCCTTGGGATATGTGAAAATGTGCAAGTTCAGGGAAAACAAGGGCAGCAAAATATTCAAAACTCACAGTAAGGGAGGAGATAATTTCAGGTTTTGGCAAAGACCAGAAAAAGAGTCTCAGCTGGAGTCGTCTTAATTATATAAGGAAAAGCCCAGTCCCCTGTTCATTTAAGAATAGGAAATGCCTCTTCCCCAGGAGAAAACTGTCTGCAGATGAAGCACTCCCTCATACTGCAAGGAGGAAAAATCAATATTCCCAAACTCCCCTCTGAGGACTGGCTTGTGTCTAGGGGCTGAGGCAAGGCAGAAGAATGCTGTTCTGGCAGATCACACATGGAAGGTTTGCCCGTTCACAGCCTCCTCTGTCAGAGTTTGAGGGGGGTGACCTCCCTGCTGCTTGTGCAGCAAATGCAAAGATGCTGCCACCAGCTCCAGCCATTCCCATGCTGCCGTGGCAGCCAAGGCTGAAGCTAAACAGCAGAGGAAAAACAATGGAAATAAAAGTTATTCTATTCTTAAGTTCTTTTCTGGCAGCTGCTTAAGGGAAAACAAGGAGCTATTGCCAAAACCCAGACTGGTTTTGCTTCAGGGCCCAAATATGACAGAAATTACCCCAGTTAGGAATTTCAGAAGGGCTATGCTTTGTTTCCAGTCCCCCAGCTGAAAAAGCTGCAGGTCTTCTGTATGTCTGGGGATCCTTCTCCTTCAGTGCCCTCTGCCTGGCAGTGGAAATTCAGTCTAAATCCTGCATTCCCAAGGTCTTGCCATGAGACAGTGGTCTCGGCAAACTGGAACTTCAAATATGTGCTGCATTCCTGCACGTTTAAATGGAATTTCCTCCTTAGACCTCTTTTTAGACTCCTAAGAAAGTGTCCCTGTTTTGCTCTGTATCACAAAATTCACTTTGCAGAGGGTACATACCTGGAGTGCTGCACGTGGCCACTCAGGGTATCAGGCAGGAGATGTGGGAGCTACGGCTGCAGAGAACTCCTGTAATGCTAGGAGGTTTGGCAGGGACACTCTTGCTCTACTACAGTATAATCATCCCAATAGTCTCTCTGCCATGAAGCCAGGGAGCCAGCTTTGTCCTAACGTACCATTCACCCTAGTGCCTTGGAATTAAACCAGGGAAAATCAACCGGTCAGCGAGGAGCAAAGCAGTGATGCTTCCCGTCTCCATGTGTGCTTTGCAAGCATTTGCTTCCCTCTGCATTCTCGGATGCCTAACAACGATTGCACTGGGATTATTCCTGCTGTCTCAAGCTGCTTGTTTGCATGGAAGGAATGTCACGTCTCTCACACTTCTAATGTACTGTCAAATTTTGCTGAAACTGGCTGAAGTTATCAGGCAGAGGAGCAAATTGAACTGACATGATTATACTCCCAAATGCTGACGTGATCAAATGAACCTGGCTGCTTGTCCTTAGGCTAAAATCCCTCTTCTCTAAAATACTGCTGGATGATGTCTAGTTTACACGCAAAAAAAATTCCAGAGGGAAGCAACTGGATGGAAGGTATGGAGCAAACATCCTTCCACTCCGCATATGCCAGGTGCACTGGGGAAGGATGCTTACTGGATTAGAGAGTCAGCAACGTGTCCAGGACTCAGTGCTGCAAGGGAGGAGCAAGTGAACTCTGTCAAAGGACTCTCAAGGTCCAGAGGGATGCTGCTTCTCCTCCAAAAGCCCTGCTGGCCTGCCAGATTAGCTGTGTACATAACAGAAGGCCAGAGCTGCTGCAGGAGGGTGGCCAAGTGAGCAGTGGAGATGGAAGCTCCAGTGGGAAGCACAGAGGAAGGCAGAGTTAGTACCTGGACATTAATGAGTGTTCAGAAACAAGAACCCTTAAAATAATAAACATATAGTTGGGTTAGAGACTTGGCATTGTAAAAACCGAAGGGATCTGACGTGGAAAGTTTAACACCTGAATAGATGTGCCTTTTGATGGGAAAAGGATAGGTGCCTTGCTCCAAGCCAGGAACTCTGGAACTGACACCTGAGCTGAAGGCAAAGAGTGAGGCACTTGCAGTGTACCCACATCCTAGAAGAAAGTGCTTTGTTTAAAGCAGGAATACAGAAGGAGAACCTCCTTCTCTAAACCAGGTGACAGATGCTTCCAAGATGCAGCCTGAGAATCATAAGATGGTTTTCCTTTCCCTTCTTGTAACAAGAAAGGAAGAATAAAATAAGTACTAAGCTGAAGCATCCACTGACAATGGGGCTGGGGAAGGGGCAGTCAGAAGAGAGGCACTTAATCAAAATGCGATTTAGCAACCCAGCACCAGGACGTCTCTCCAGAGATTCACAGCTTATTTCCAGTCCTGCCATTCACCTACTGTGACTCCAGCAAGCCCATTCATCTCTCTGACAGGTCCCCCTCTTGCTCTTTTCCTGACTCATTCTGTTAGATCACAAAGCTGCCTTTTCCCCCCTCAGACACTACCCCATAGAGCGAGCTTGTTTAAGCAACAAGTCCTGATTCCACGTGAAGCCACTTCAGCAAATGGCTGGGAAGGCGCTGAATGCCCGTGATCACAGGGCACAGGGCTGCTCACACACGTGCACACACAGCACCAGGGCACACCATGGGGAAAAAGGAGCAAATCTCTTTTTCTGCACAGTAACATGGAAGAACTCTTTACATCAGCATTAACGGGGAGCACAATTTGTCCACAGGGGATTCTGAGTCAGGCAGCCTGGAACAAGATACATATATACAGATTTCACAGAGTATGATGCTAGAGATATATCACACTCTGGAGAAAGCCCTGAGTGTTTAGAATCCCAGAAAAACAAGGCTGGAGGGGACTTCTAGGAGGCTCTTCTGCATTAAAGTTTAACTTTAAAAACACAGCTTCCACAGAATTTATTACAGCTTGTTTATTAAAATGTGTTTACTTTCAGCAGGAGCTTAACTTTGGCACAGTTCACTTACACTGAACATTCTAGGGAGGCAATCACAGTTTTGGATCACCACACAAAAGTAGTCATGATCAAGCAAGCCCTTTTTGTCTTCTACACTTCTCTCCTTGCCTCTGCATGCAGGTCAGGGGCATCAAGACTGCTTTGAGGAGTTCCCCTTTTAGGGGAGATACTAGAGAGACACATTTGGGTCCTGCCAAACACCAAAGGAGCAGTACCAAATCCTGTACTATTAGCTCAGAAATTACCTGGTGCTTCTGACTCACAGTGGTATATAGTGGACAACCAGGCTGGCCTAAGCCCACGAGCCCCACTGCAGTTAGCAGGGCCTGCTCATGCAAGAAGCCCAAGGCTCAGCCTGACAGGCCTCAGGAACCGGAGCTCCACGTCTGCTGCCCCCTCTGACCTGGGTGCCAGGGACATCAGCCACACTCCCAGAATAACAACCAGCATCTTGGAGCCCTGGGCACTGTCACCAAGATACACCTGACCCAGCTGATGCCAGCCTTGGCTGGCAACTTAGTAATACTTCAATAATTAATCACTAATAACAGGCGGGTGAGAGAGGGGGCTTGCTTTGTTTTAAAGTCCAATTACCCAAGGATTTGGAGAGAAATCCAGAACAGCAAGTGAAAACTGAGGAAACTCTCTTTTGCTAATTGTGGGGTTGTTTCCAAGACTGCCTTTTCCAACCATGTGACCACACTGTACAGTGGACATTTTGGGTGTGCAAAACAGTAGTGATATTGTTATGCCTCCATGAAGGCTGGCTGCTTCTGTTCAGCCACTCGTTTTCATCCTTTTTCACAAGAATATAGATGAGCTACAGATAAATTGCTCATTAAAGAAAGGGATTTTATTCCTACAGCACTGCTTCCTTATGGCACTCCTATATTCAAGAAGAGGGAAGATCTGAGGAACTAAGGGCTGGTCAGCCTGACCTTGATCCCTGGGAAGATGATGGAGCACATAATCCTGGGAACCACTTCTAAACACATGAAGGACGAGACGTGTAGATTTATGGAGGGGATATCCCGTTGACCCTGCCTGACAGCCTTGTATGACAAGGGGGACTTGCTGGGTGAGGGGAGAGCAGCAGACATTGCTTGTGTTGACTTCAGCAGGGCTTCTGGATCTCTCTCAAACATCCTCAGGGACAAACAGAGGAAGAACAGCCTAGATAAGTGGACAGTGGAATGGCCTGATAAGCAGCTGAAGCACTGTGCTCCAAGAACAGCTGGGCACCAGTCACTAGGGCCTTACCCCAGGGGTCAGTGCTGCTTAGTGTCTTTTTCAATGAACTGGATGATGGGGAGGGAGCAGCCTCAGCAAGTTCACAGCCCATACAAAACCAGGGAAGGTGACTGATGCTCTGGAGGGCTGTGCTGCCTTACAGAGGGACCTGAACGGGCTGGAAAAATGTGCAGGCAGCAAACTTATTAATATTCACAAAGGGAAATGAAAAGCCCTGCACTTGGGAAGGAATAACTTCACATATCAGCATGGGGCTGATCAGCTGGAAAGCAGCTTGGCTGAGAAAGACCTGTTGGTCCTGGTGGACACTAAGCTGAAGTCAACAATGCACCCCTGTGGCATGGAGCACCAACAGCATCCTGGGCAACATCAGGAGAAGTGTTGCCAGCAGGGAGAGGAAGGTGATCCTTCTCTGCTCACATCTGGAGTGCTTGGTCCAATTCTGTGCTCCTCAATACAAGGAACATACAGACTTCTTGGAGCAAGTCCAGTGAAGGCCTCAAGGAAGATTTAAGGGATGGCAGCATCTGACACACAGAGAGGCTGAAAGAGCTGTGACTGTTCAGCCTGGAGAAGATTCAGGGGGATCTTAGCAATGTGCATAAACATTGATGGGAGACAACAGAGAAGGTGCAGCCAGACTCTTCTGAGTGATATCCATTGAAAGGACAAGAGGAACCACACAATTTTAAATACAAAAATCCCATTTAAATATAAGAATACTTTTTGAGTGTGAGTGCTTAAACAACAAAGCAGACTCCCTCCTTGGAGGTACTCAAGACCCAACAGGACAAGGTCCTAAGCATTCTGCTCTAGCTGACCCAGCTTTGAGCAGAGGGCTGGGGACTAGATAACCTCCAGAGGTACTTGCCAAGCTCAAAAGGTCTGTGATTCTACTGTGTTTTAACTTTGCATTCACTCAGTGACTGCAATCAAGTCTTCCCTCTGTCCTACACTGCGGTCTGAGTGGTGTCCAGGTAACAGCAATAGCCACAGTCACTTCCCTCTAGAACTATGTGGCATCTCCTGCTTTTCCTTCTCAGAAGGAATCTTGCAGCAACTCTGGGGGCAGGGGTTGGCTCTTTTTTCACTTGGGAAGTAAAGGATAAGCTCAGTGGTGTTGAGTAGTTTTTTCTTAAACAGGAAAGCTCCGTAGAGTTTCCTGCTGATGGTCAGGCTCTGAAACACCCAATTATTTAACAGTTTCCTTCACAGTGTGTTAACAGTTTAGCAATGCCAGAAACTGACATTTTTCTTACCAAAAGCCCTACAGCTCTCATCTATATTTTATATCTCACCTGTGTGTTTATCTCCTCTGCCTTATTAAAAACAGGGTCATTCTTATTTGGAATATATTCAGGGGTATGAAAATCCAGTGCACTCTAGTGAGCTAGCTTATTTCAGCACAGACTTCTGTCTTCAAGGAAGAAATTGAAGTACTTGTCCTTAAAAGGATGGGAAATGTCCAGTGACAATTAATTTCTACTTCTCCCATTCGTAACAGAGAGAACTACTTGTTTTTTCAAATAAAATCCACAGAATTTTAGACTTTTTTCTTTTCCTAAATAGACACAGGTTATTAAAAATAAATAAACAAAAACAAACAAACAAACAAATAAAGTAGGACTTACGTATGATCCATAATTCACTGCTAGGGTCTGCAAAGCCCATGGAAGGCCTAGGCCAATTAAAATATCAAAAACATTGCTTCCGATGGAGTTGGACACAGCCATATCCCCCATACCTGCAGGAATGGAAACCACATACACTCAGACATGTCTCAGAAATGCCTTGCAGCTTTAATCTGAACTAATCCAGGCAATTTTCACCAAAGGCCAAGATTTATGGAAGATGCCCCTCATTCCCTCCATTCCCTTTGCCTCCCGCCGACATACAAGGCCAGCAGGCTTAAAGGGGCTTAATCCACCTTCCTGGATAATCTGAGGATTCCCCTCCACTAATCCTCTGCTGCTGAGGGGACCTGCTGTGCTGGCTGTGACCTGCCAGCCCTCTGGTGCCATGTTCAGAGGGGCTTCTGATGCTTTGCTGTGACTGTGACACACGAGCTTCTGTACTGGACTGATTGCAAAAGGTCTCTGAGACGTCTGTTCAGCAGCTGCTTATTTCAGTGAGGAGCCACTGGTTTTGCTCCCCAAAGGAGTACTGACTACTTGCTTTTCCTCTTAACACGCCTGTTTCTGGGGCCACAAGTATGGGGGAGCTGCTTTCCTTAAAAACAGCAGTATCTTCTAGTCTTTAAGACTGTAGAGAAAAGCTGGGAAGTGACCTGAAAGATCCTTTTGCCATTAAATACTTCTATACCGCTGAGATTCAAATTAAGAAAATGATTGTGATTATTGGGGAAGGCTTGAAGTTGACAATACTGCCAGAAATT
This sequence comes from Aleadryas rufinucha, assembly GCA_013397815.1. Taxonomy (NCBI): domain Eukaryota; kingdom Metazoa; phylum Chordata; class Aves; order Passeriformes; genus Aleadryas; species Aleadryas rufinucha. The sequence goes on from VZTH01006307.1 coordinate 84,865, forward strand.
GTTCCACACTTCTATTAAGAACCTGTTAAATGCTTTGCAACAGCAGCACAATTTATTTCTTCCTTTGTTCTTGTTTTAAATTCCAGGCTCGTGAAAGGGGCTCTGTATATTCTCACGTTGAGGAAACATCTGTGCTGCCTGAAGAGGGGGAGAATGTAAGGACACACTTCCACAGCAGGATGCCACCCCTGAGATGACCTACCTTGCCTGGCCACGATAAGGCTTGCCATGCAGTCTGGCACGCTGGTTCCTGCTGCCAAGAAGGTGATGCCCATGATCACGTCTGGAATTCCCAGTGTGTACCCAATGATCGTCACCTAAGGAGAGGAAATAAAATGTCAAGCTGTTTACAAGAATTAAGATCCAAGACCAGCCTGGCCCAAATCTGCAAGATGCCGTACGACAGAGGGTATCTCGGTGCAAACTCACGCTTCCTTTAAACAGAGGCAGTGACAGGTATATTCATCAACTGGCAGAGGATAGCGCTCACCTGCTGTCTACCCTCTTAGGTTTGTTGCTCCATACATTTCATCCACAGTTTTCCTGATACTAACCTGGAAAAGAGACTATATGGTGGCCCACTACCCTGGGTAACTGTCTCCTGATCTTGGATGAAGTTTGTAAACATTATTATATACAAATAGTAGCTAAGCAGACACAAAACTACCCTATGGTTCTAGTTCTGCAGGAATTTGACTGAATGTCACGCTATTGTTCATGCTGAGTTCAAAGTGTTATCACTCACAATTCCATGTCTCTCGAGCTTGCTTGCTCCAAGAGAATGAAAAGTTATTGTGGCCAGACTGTCACTCAGCACCCCTCACATTACCATGCAGGACTGGGAGATGTTCCACTGCTGCAGCTGGAATTGTTTCCCAAGGTAAAGAACCTGGATGAAATGCCAACCCTAAATCAAGTTCAAAGGCCATGGCTACTGGCCTCTAATTTTCTTCTCTGAGTGTGGACAGGTCCAATAGAAATGGAAGCAAACCTAAGGTTTTTGACCTGAAAATTCAGGTGGGTAGAACTTCGTATACATTTCTCTAGACTGACAAACCCCCTCCTGTTGCTTCTCCCAGGCAGTGGTTTCTGGGTTAGTTGGTACATACCATCCACACCATCATGTAAGAAAAAGCTGCAATCCACAGGGTAGAAGAAGCAAAGGTGATCATGAACCATTTTTCCAAGTGGGGTTTGTTACAGTTGGGCACTGTGAAGTACAGGACAAAACTCAAGGGCCATGTGAAGACCCACTTCAACATTTCTATCTTGCCAGCTGTCAAACAACAAAACAAAGGCAAACAATCACAAGTCAAGTCCGCTGCATTTCAGAATGTTATTCTTTTGTTAGCTTGTGCAAGCAAGATGCCAGGGACACCTCAGCCTAACTGTTATGCCAACGTGCCTTTCCTTGTTCAGAAGATCATGGTGTGATGGCAGATAGCAGGGCAGAGACAGGCACAGGAGTGTGAAGGGCATCCCTGAGAGTTTAAGTAACGGGTCAGAGCACACGTGCCCCCCTCCCCTGGTCAAGTTCTTACAGAAACCACATAAAAGACAAGTTCAAGAGAGAGATCTGATCCACCTTCAATCACCTAATGGGAGGGTACAGAAAAGATGGGGGCAGACCCTTCACAAGGGAATTACAAAATTCCCTGCACAAGCGAATTACAAAAGCCAATGGATTCAACTTCTAGTAAGGGAAATTCAGAACAGATGCTACACTAAGTTGTGCATTTTCTCTATTTTTCCTCCTGTGAGGGTGGTCAAACATTGGAACAGGTGCCCCAAAGTCTGTGGGGTGTCCATCCTTAAAGATAATCAAAACTGAACTGGACACAGGCTTGGAGGACCTGCTCTGAGCAGGGGCTGGAACCAGAGATCTCCAGAGGTCCATGCCAGCCTTTCTATGAAAGTCCATAGGACATCTATAACTATTCTCTTTAAGGCTCAGGTCTTTTCCTTACTCAAACTACAGAAATGCTGTTTGAGTGAGATCTGAGCAGGAGTTCCCAAAATTGTATCTTGCCTGTAAAGGGCAGGACCAGTCCCTACAGTATTCCAGCTCGTCTGCAACACAGCAGATCTTGCCAGCTATGGCAACCGTGACTCGAAGGTAGGACAGGGATACCTTATGATCACTGCAGATACCTTATGATCACTACCAGAGCCCTGATGTGGTAAGAGGGACTAGGCTAAAAGGAGATCTCCACCCTGCAGGTGCAGTGCTC